>JAPFRF010000018.1:8432214-8562214 GCA_029282475.1 Phrynocephalus forsythii
TTGCTAATTTTTTTTTTTGGGGGGGGCGAAACCGCCTTCCTCAGAGTAGTCCCAATAGGTTATCACATGGCAAAAGATGGATCTGCCCGGAGTTCTTTCTTAGATGTAAGGCACGTGGCCACCAGCTTGCAAGTGGAGAGAAATCGGGTTCTAAAAGAACAGCGAGGAGGAAAAGAGGGGAAGGGCAGCCAATGTGTATAAATAAATAATTTTTACAAGCCAGTTATGGGCTAGGGAATGGGGGGGAGCAGGATGAATCCCCAATAGCCTTGCTGTTTTGGAGCGGAAATCTCTTATTAGGTGCCGGAGAGACGTGGTTCAGGCAGACCTCAGGCCCCGTCCGCGTTTTGTGGGGAGCCCTCCTCCCGACGGGTTGTCCCGAACCAAGGGTGAGAGGGAGCCGGGAAACATCTCAGGGTGGTTTTGAACACACACACACACAAACACACACACACACGTAACCCACTGTGCCAGGGCTCTCCAGGGCCCCTCTGGAGGGCACCCGTGGCCTCCTAAAGGGGACGAGGGCAGTGGGTTTGTAGGGTGGGCCGGAGGCCTTCTCGCCTTGCAGCCAGGTTATCCAAGGACTCTCTGGGGCCTTGCACATATTTCCCGGGTGAGGGTGGCCCGTCCCATCCCTCTGCCCAAGCCCGACCCAGGCTGGCTGGGGCCGGACTGCCCCGACCCTTCTTCGCCAGCGTCCTGGGCGCTTTCCTAACCAAAGTTGGGAAAGAGGCTATTAATAGCACCGTCTTCTCCTCCTCCGTCTGCTTCCCCCCCCTCTTCCAAGGCAGATCGAAAAGCCAGGCCTCCAGGCTGCCCATTCCACGCCTGTCCTTGCCGGTTCCACAGCCGACGCCTGAGCTCTTGTCCCCAAAGCCAAGGCGAACCCAAATGTTACGGCACTTTAGGGGTCGAAGGCACGCAATATTGAAGCAAGGCCGCTGTATTTAAGTGGGAGGCAGGAGGGAGAGAGGAGGAAGCTGAACACGAGAGAGGAGCACTCGGTAAAGGAAGCCACGGCTTTTTTTATTTTTAATTTGGACAGGGCGGAGCTGGGGCGGAAAACAGCCGGCACCTTTGGGTGGCCGTTGATTTGCAGAGTTAGCATAATTTGGAAGCAACGTGATGGAAGATAAAATACAAATATATAGGTAGTGCCCAAAGTTTATATGATTTGTTCCTTAACCCTAACCCATCCCTAAAGCCAGAACAAAGGCAAATTCTTTTTTTTATTGGACTACAAAACCCATAATCCTTTCCACCCAGCGTTCCCCACTTAGGAAGGAGCGTGGATCTCTTCCCCGGTTCATTCGTCTCTGTGTCTTAGACGTCTGTAGCTTCCCGGCCATTTGGAGATCACCCGGACGCGGGCAGGACAAGGGTCCGACTCTGGATAAGACAAGCTCTCGACAGTTCTTCTTATAAACCGCGTCTTTAGAATTTCATGGGCGACAATCTTTATTTTTAGGCTACAGTTTACAGGATGAAAACGCCTCCCCCCCCCCCAAGGCCCCAAGAACCGTGCCGTCTCTGGGCATGTGTGTGTCTATGTGTATGTCAATTCTCTTTTCTCTCTCAAAAAAAATCCAAGTTGTGGATCCAGAAAAAGGGCCAGTGTAGATTGGCTTTCTTTTTGTTGGCGAAGGAGCACCCACCCACCCCCAACACTCCCCCCAAAAGGTCGAGGGCACACGATGCACCAGAGACGAGGGGAATCAGCTGAAAAACAGATGATGGAAGATGATGCACACACGCACACGCAAACCCCACACACACTCTCTCTCTTTGCTTGCATGTGTTTCTCCGAGACGGGTTCCATTACACGGAAGGGGCCTAATTTTAGACCACCTCTGGTGCTCTTTCTCCTGTTCCTCTGGCCTGCCTCTGCCCCCAACCTTTCTCTTCCCGGTGGGTTGGCAAGAGTCAACTTCCACGGGATTAAAATCCGGTGCGTCTTTCCTGGGGGTGGGGGCAACCTTCTGCTGTCACCCACGCAGGTCCGGCTTGCAGGCAAGTTTTGGACTCTGGGTTGGGACACCCGGAGCATCAGCGGCTCCATCATCGCCCAGGCCAGGAGGGGAGATTTAAAATTAAATTAAACGTCTTTCTCCATCCTTCCACCGTCGGCAGATTTTCACCCCTGCGGAGGTAGCCACGCGCGTCCACAGCGTGGAACAGTGTTGGCGCACCGACGGCATGGGGGCCAAAGGTGGCACTCAAAGGAGCCCTTTCTGTGGGGCACCCGGCATTTCCCCTTCACAGCCCGCCTGGATTCAGGTTAAATTGCCCGTATTGGCGCTTGGAGAAGAATCAGTGGGTTTTGAATCGCAGCTTGGGCACTCGGTCGCATGGAACATCGTCTCTTCCTCCCTCCCCAATTCCCGAGAGCAAGCGGCCAGGTGAGGCCCCTGAAACCGGCTTCCCAAAATAAATACATTAATTAAATTAGAGATCCTTGAGGAATGAAATCAGGGCCACTTTGGGTAGGATGGGATGGGTCGGAACGCATGGGGTGAGGTTTATGTGCCCAACGGCCACTTGCTACGTCTTCAAATGTTTCGCACACAGACAACGACACTGTATCTAAATATGTTGATAATCCCAAGTTGTAAAGTTCAAACTTTGCAGGGAACGATACACATGTCGGAACAAAGTAGCCCAAAGCACTACAAGCAGCTTCCTTTTGAGCTGGCTTGGGAATCTCTTGAGGTCACCCTTCCTGCAGGGGCTAGTCTTCCACCATGTTATGTTAAAAAAAAATCATCAAGGCTGCCTCTTTCCCCGGTCCGGCTTAATTGCCGTTCCCCAGCAACCCGGGTTGATATTCAAGACCGAATATTATCACCCCATGGCGAGGGAGGATCTCTTGGCCCCGGGGAAGAGCGAAGTGTGTTCCGGTATGACTCCGGATGACCCAACGGACTCCAGCCTTCGTAACGCGCTTGGATGAGCCCATTTCGCTGCCCGGGTCCTTGGACATCTCTTCAAACGAGGGGAGGAGGGGCTTGTGTTTCAGGATGGATGAGACCTGCGTCTAATAGCTGCTCTCGGCTAAATCCAAAGGCATGGTTCGGAGATCAGGAGCCGGGAAACGCATGGATGGTGGATGCCTCCTGGAGGAAAAGTGGAAACGAGGCCAGCTTTGGGGGGCGCGGGGGACTCGGTGCCAGGCACTCCAGGAAGACTTCAGAACTGCCAACGCTTCTTGGGAGGATGTCGAGTTTGCCGCTGATAGCCTTTGTTGGTGCACCTCGGCCGCGAAAGATGGAGTTGGACGTTGGGTGCCCATCTTGCAGGTCTCCTGCGCCCTCCGAAAGTCGGACCCGATGACCGCTTGCCCGCCCGAGGCTTGGAGGGCAAGGGAGGTCAGGGGCCGAACAGCGGCGGCAGGCGGGACTCCGGCCAAAGGTGGACCCCGTCCAGGATCGGAGCCCGGTGAGGCACGCAGAAGGAGAGGGGCCTCTCAGCAGGCCGTGGGCGAGAGAGCCTGCCCTGGGCACGTTGCTCCAGATTAGAACAACATGGCCAGTTGCCGTTTGGGATGGAATTTGTCACCCCCAGGCATGTGGGCGCCGCGGGGAGGGGTGGGCGGATGGGGGCGCGCGACAGAACGACGGAGCTGTGAATTCCCCTCCGCTGACAAGAGGTTGACTCACGGGTGCTGGCGCTGCGCGAAGAATGCAGAACACCCTATCTGATGAGTCACCGACCCACGGTCTGCAAACATGACAAATATTAAAAGGAGAATTCCTAGAAATCTATTTTTTTTTCCTAAAGGCCACTTGAAGGAGCCGGAGACCCAGGCGGTGGGTAGTGTTGGCTCTCATCCGCTTTTCCCAGCATCCACATTCCCCACAGATATGGCGAGGTCTTGCTGTGGTTTGAAAACAAAAGAGGCCAAAGATTTCAACGGGTTTCTTTTTATTCGGTGTACAGGGCGGCGTCATGGAACAGAACTCCACAGAGCTTTCCCCGGGGGAGAAAAAAAAGCGGCCGGTTTGACAAAGTCCCTGCCGCGTTCCGTTATAAAACTTGGAAACGTACACGTGGAAACCAACGGAATACAAAAGAATAATACTTAAAAAACCAACAACAATAACAACCGTGGTCATGCCGTAAATAAATTACATTCACTTTCAATTATATACATAAAGCTGTTTTTCAAAAGGCCAAGGGGGGATACGGCGGGGCTTCTTAACCCCGCCGCCAACGTCCAGATTGATATTTACACCAGATCTATTACAGGGACCTTCCGGCTTTCCGCAGATCCTGAAAGACAAGGAGGGAGAAATCAACGCCCAAGATGTGGAGGGAATGCTGGCCCTTAAGTGGCGGCGGCGGCGGTGTGTGTGTGTGTGTGTGTTTAAATGGGTGGGTGGGTGCGGGAACGCTGTTTCTCCTGCCGTTTACCTACGAAGCGTTCAAAAACTGGTTCTGGATCTCGTCAAAGACTTGATTGAACAGGGCCTCTCTGGACTCGCGCCCGTCCAGGTAAACTGAAAGGGAGAAAGGATGGTTAACGTAACCCTGCAGGCCGCTGGGTGGGTCCTTATCTCGAAGCGGCACAGTGGATCAGAAGAGGGTCTCCTTTCCCAGGAGGAGCCCCAGGGGTGGTTGGGGGATAGTTGGCCAGGTGGTCCTTACCCACATCCACCTCCTGGGCCTCCATCTCCTTCCTGTGTTTCAGGTACATGGGCCAGACGTGGCCGTCAAAGAGGCCCGGAGGGTCGGGGACGGCGTAGCGGCGTGTACTACGGCAAGAAAAAAAAGAAGACACGGGCTTAGCTTCTGCGGGCTGGAGAACGACCTGCTTCTAGGGAACAGGCAGGAGAACACGGGTGGCGAAATAAGCCACACTCATCTCTCACAGAGGCTGAAATAACACCTTCCCGTTCTGCCCCGAAACCAAATTCTCCTCCGCGGCAGGAGAGGTTTAAGCTTCCATCGCGTTCACGCACAGAACACTTTTGCCTTTATTTGCTCATTCATCTGCCGGCACAGGGGGTGGTTAAAAATAGGACATTTATTTGACGTGGGTGAAGACAGCCACGTTGTCAGTCTGTGGAACTCCCTGCCACAGGAGGTGGGTGATGGCACCTGGCCTGGATGCCTCCAAAAGGGGACGGGACAGATTCCTGGAGGAAAAGTCCATCCCAGGAGACAAACCATGATGGAGATGTGTGTCATCTCCAGGCTTAAAACCGGGGTCCTTCAAGGGCCAGATGCAGGGGAGTGGACTATCAGGAGACAGAGATCTAGGCTTTTGGTGGGGCCACTGTGAGATCCAGGAAGCTGGGCCAGATGGGCCCTTCTTGGCCAGATCCAGCAGGGGCTCTTCTTATGTTCATATGTAACCCCACCAATAATTTATTTACCTCCTCCTTCGTTTGCACTCGTCATACGGGACTGCTAAGTAGTACCGCTTGTTAAACAGGTCCACCAGGGGCCTGGAGAAAAATAAGATTCAAAGAGGAAGTATTTTATTATTATTATTATCAAATGATCACACAGCAGGCAAGATAACTATGCTGGTTTTTTGTATTGCAAATCACGAGTCAAACGCTTCCCAAGCGTTTAGGATGACAGGATGGATCGGCGAATTATGCGAGCAGATCCCAGTAAGGGGGCCTTTCTGCAGCTCACTGAGGGTGACTTTGTCAACTCCAATTTCTTCTAAATACTTGCTTAGCCCTTTAGGCACCACACCCAGCATGCTGATTACCATTGGGACCCCCTGTACCGGTTTATGCCAGAGTCTCTGAAGTTCAATTTTCAGATCCTGATATTGGGTAATTTTTTTCAAATTGTTTCTCAGTGACTCTACTATCACCTGGTATAGCAACATCAATGATCCACACTTTTTTCTTCTCCACAATCACAAGATCCGGGGTATTATGCTCCAAAACCCTGTCTGTCTGTATTCGGAAGTCCCAAAATAATTTTGCATGCTCATTTTCCGTCACTTTTTCAGGCTTATGATCCCACCAGTTCTTTGTTACAAGCAGATGACAGGTGTGACACAAATTCCAGTGGACCGTTTGAGCCACTACATTATGGCACTTTTTGTAATCAGTCTGGGCAATTTTCTTGCAACAACTCAATATACGGTCAATAGTTTCACCTGCCTCTTTGCAGAGTCGACACGTGGGGTACTCAGCCGGTTTTTCTATTCTAGCCTTAACTGCATTTGTTCTCGCTTATTCTTCAGCTGCAAAAATCAGGGCTTCTGTCTCTTTTTTCAGTGTTCCATTGGTGAGCCATAACCAAGTCTTTTCCTCATCTACTTTTCCTCTGATTTTTTTCGAGGAACTGCCCATGCAGTACTTTATTAACTTCAAACTCCCCTCCCCCCAATTATTTACCTATAGTTGTAAAGAAGGAAGCCCTCCACCACCAGGATGTGTACACCCTGGGAGGAACTGGGCGATTTGGAGTCCGGCGACACGTTCACCCCGTGGGATCGGGCAAATTTCACCGGGTTCTCTATCCAGGCTTTGACCGTGTTGACCATGGCATCCATGTCCAGAGAATCCAGCACTAGTTGGAAGAAAAGGACATAGGAGCCCATACGGGTGGGGTGGGGTGGAATAACAATAATAAGAAGAAAAGAGGAGTCAGTAGAGAAAAAGATGAAAAATTCAGTGTATAAATGTGTGTTTATAGAATGATGCAAATAATAAGATTTTTTTAAAAAAGTTAATTATATGATAGTGATAAAAATATACTTAGGGAAAATATACATTACTGCATCCTACAGCGAACACCGCTCTTACCATCCCACTGTTTAAAGCCGTCTTCCCCGACTTGTATTTGATCTTGTGGCTGAAATATAGTGATCAATAAAACATTGCTGCAAGACACGGGGGGGTGACCGGTTTTTACCTACGACTCGGAACACACAGCCTGGACATGACTGCAAAAAACATTCACACACACACATACTCACACAATCAGAGGCAAGAGGTTCGCTTAGGAAAATAACAACAACAATAACAACAACAACATCAACACCCTGGGCTTGGTGCAGAATTGTACAACCCCTGCCTCCCCCCCAACACGGTGGTCCACCCTCTCCCACAACCTCCAGCACACCGGGTTTGAGTCTCCCTTCCAAAAATCTGGATGGACTAGGAACTTGGCTTGCATTAGACGGAAAAATCGTGTCTTTAACCCATTGCAGTTAGAGTGAAAGGCACAGCTGCAGAGTTAGATCGAAGGCTTCCCTATCCCCCGAGGAAAAGCTGTCTTAAATAAATTTCTCAGCCCCGAGAGCCCACACGGGGAAGCCTATTCGGTTTAGGAAAATTATATCTATAAATAAATAAATAAACGTTGGCTGCTGATCAGGCTGGGGTTCCCCCCCCTCCCCCTAAACTTCCATCTACTCCTTTTATTTGCAAAAGTTGGCAAAACCACGTTTGCACCATTGCGGGTTTTGTTCCGTGGAGGCCGTGCCTTAAAAAATAGTTGAGCAGGATCTCCCTGCAGGAACACACAAGGGCAGGAGTGACCACCACCACTCTTGCCTGCAGGTGCACAACTATGGGAGGAATAGTTTTCTATTTACCAGCTCGAGACTAGGCAACTTGGTTTACTAGGATTTGCAGACGCCTTGGCTGAAAACCCAAATTTAGGTGAGCGTGACGGGCAAAGAAAAGGCCGGTCGGGGTGCCCAGATTTGTGGCACCTTTTGGGTTGGGTTGCCTCGTTTATGGCCAAACCCGCAGAGATGCAATGGCTTAGCAGACTCCCCAAAGGTTGCATTATCTCCCACTATTAAGGCTGTCTTAAGATGCAAACGTTAGGTGCGGGGAAGATGAGCTTGGTCCAGTTTTGGAAGATTAAGACTCTACATTTGGATACTCTCTGCCCACCACCACCCTTATTAGAGGTTATGCTGTCAAGGTTGCTGCGCCATATTCAAAAATATGCACGATGCCCCTTCCATCGATGGCAGGATAGCAACACGTGCGCGGAAGTTAGGGGTGAACTTCAGCGCCTGACGTGCATGAGACTTTTAAATCAAAATCCGCACTTGTCCTACTTTGTAGGGGTAGCGTCATGTCTCACGTCGTAGGTGTGGGAAAGGACATTACAGCAGGATCCGAATCCCTGGCTTTTATATTTAGAGATGAGGGTAGAGAGGAAACTGGGTTTATTCGGCTGTGGCTAACGTAGCAAACCATGGTCAACATACATCATGGCTTGTCGTGACCTACAATGGTCTCTTAACATCTCCAGCTGCTAAAGAACAGCAGGAAGTGTTACATCTCTTTATTAGGGTGGTATAAAAATTGCTGTTCTTCTTCAAAGTGAGGTTGAGTGGACTGCAGCTCTTATAACCCTCTTATATATGTAATAGTTGCCATTGGTATTAAAAGAAATGGGGCGTATTTTTTGGTGGATTGGTTTGCAAATATTGTTTCCCCAAGTTGGCAAGTCTGGAGCAAAGCAGACCATAGATCGGTAAATAGGTAGATAAATAAGAGTCAATTTTTTTTTAAGAACTACAGATTTAAAAAGCTGATTTTTACGTGTGCGTGTAAATTTATGCATATATATAATTACCTTGAAAAAATCATCTTGATGGACAACACAACAGTTTGGAAGGGCTTTTATAAGTCTCTTGGTCAAAGTGGTTTTGCCCCCGTTCGTCACACTAAATGAGAGGAGAGGAAAGAGAAGATTTGGATCAAAATTGTGGGAAATTGCGTTGGGAACATTTTAGGCATTTGTTGAACATAAATATCTTGGTATCTTTCGCATAAAGGAAAAGAAAGAAAAAAACACCCTCTGTGGTTATTTGTTATAGTATATTCCCTAGAAATGGGGGTAGTGCTTTTAAAAATATATATACAGTAGGACCCCAGTATCCGCTGGGGATTGGTTCCAGGACTTCCCATGGATAATGAAAACCGTGGATAAGAGAGAACACCCCAAATCCCCAAAGCATGTTTTGTGACAGTAGCTTGGTTTACAGCTGCTGTTTTGTGACAGTAGCTTGCTTTGCGGCTGCTGAATTATTTACCGTATTTAATCCCCCCCCCCGCCAACCGTGGATAACTGAATCAATAGATACGGGGGTCCTACTGTATATATAATAAAGTATCTGATGAGTATAGAAACCCAAGAGCCATTTCAGAATTATTTATGCCAAGATATGATCCCTGCCTAAAGCCATGCTCACAAATATGTTTTCTTGATCTATGTAATATGTGGTTTTAATTTTTTGTTTGTTTTAATTTTCCTTGTACACTGCCTGGAGTTGTTCATTGAATTAAGTTTGGCGGTTTATAAATCCAAAAACCAATCAATAAATAATAAAATCAAAATTCATGTGGAAGGGGATGCCTCAATAAGGGCTACTAATACTGTATAGGATTCAAAAAAATCATTTTATGCCTAAATGGTTACCACTGTCTTGAATGAAACACACACAAATAATCATGATAGATATAAGATTGTTTTATTTCATTTTGGCCTGTTCAACAGTCCTAATTGTTTGATCTCAGGATGGCAACATTATCAATTTACTTCAGTTCTACATTTCTTTTTCTTGGTGAGGGTGTTAAAACATTATTATTAAAGATCATTGCTTTTCTCTGTGTTTTGTTGTAGGCTATTCCTTGTTAACTGCCCTGAGTTCCTGTCTGGGAAAATCTGGCAGTATATAAATAAATAAATAAATAAATAAATAAAATATTGGAATTCTGTGCATTATTCTCACAGTTTCCCCCTCTTTTTTGCAGTTTTGGTAAGGCGTTAGTTCCCCCTCACTATCATATTTTCCAGTCTAAGGAGCTCATGGATTTTCAACAATAATAAAATGAATGAATCAATATAACTGTATATTCTCAAAGGCTTTCACAGCCAGGATCTGATAGCTGTTGCCAAACAGCCCAAAAAACTCACAACAGCTATAATAACTGTATGTTTGGAAGTGGATTGATTTAATTTTCCCCTCATACTTTTATGCATTTCCCTGGTAGCTACATAAATAAATAAAATGAAATTTCCTGACAGATAAGAGTGAATAAATAAACAAACAAGTGTTTAGAAGTTAATTGACATGGCTTTCCCTTCATATATTTATGCATTTTTCAGATGTAAATCAATAAACAGATAGAGCAAATCAATAAATAAGTGTAAATAAATAAATAAATGTTTTGAATTGACATGGCTTTCCCCTCATATTTTTATGCATTTTTTCTGACAGGTCATATTTTTAAAGTGACAGATAGAGTAAAATATAAATAAATGACAAATAAATGCATTTTTTTAGCAAATCAATAAATAAGTGAATTGACATGGCTTTCCCCTCATATTTTATGCATTTTTCCTGACAGGTAAAGGTAAAGTAAATAAATAAATAAATAAATAAATGTTTAGAAGTAAATTGACATGGCATATTTTTATGCATTTTTTCCTGACAGGTAAAGTAAATAAATGTTTTTATGCACCTTTCCCTGACAGATGGAGTAAATATATAAATAAGTGTTTAGAAGTTAATTGACATGGCTTTCCCCTCATATATTTATCCATTTTTCCTGACAGATAGAGCAAATCAATAAATAAGTGTATATAAGTTAATTGACATGGCTTTCCCCTCATATTTTATGCATTTTTCCTGACAGGTAAAGTAAGTAAGTAAGTAAATAAATAAATAAATAAATAAATAAATAAATGTTTAGAAGTGAATTGACATGGCTTTCCCCTCATATTTTTATGCATTTTTTCCTGACAGGTAAAGTAAATAAATGTTTAGAAGAAAATTGACATGGCTCTCCCTCATATTTTTATGCACCTTTCCCTGACAGATGGAGTAAATATATAAATAAGTGTTTAGAAGTTAATTGACATGGCTTTCCCCTCATATTTTATGGATTTTCCTGACAAGTAGAGTAAAGAAAGAAAGAAAGAAATGTTTAGGTGTAAATTGACATGGCTTTCCCTCATATTTTTATGCACGTTTCTGTTTGGGAGCAAATTAGCTTAGATTTCCCCATGATTGTCAGCAATTCTCTAATATTCTCCCCATGATTGTCAGCAATTCTCTAATATTATATATGTAATGGTCTGCTGAGGGAGGCGGGAGCGTTAGCGGGCAAGATTTCAAATTGCCCGCCTTTCCCTCCAAGCCGGGCGCTGATTGGCTGGCCGTTGCCTCGGTCGTTTCTTTTTGGCGCGCGCGGGAGAAGAGTGGCGAGAAAGAAGGGAACGGACGGGCTTAAATGTACCTCAAGCCTGAATTGTTCAAGTTTTAAAACATTTCAGATTATAAATTTCATAACGAGGCAGGAAGGGAATGGTTTTTCCTTCCTGTTCCTTTTCCTTTTCTGCACCTTCTTAAAGCCAAGCTGAGAGAAACAGCGTGGAAGTAAACGCTGTAAACAAACAAAACAACAAAACAGGCATTTTTTTTTGTTGAGAGATGGCTTGTTTAACCAAGATTTTAAAATGAGGGAAATAGTTTTGAAGATCAGAGAGTCCAAACACTGACTTCTAGGTCTTAAGAGATGGTTTAGATTCTCAATTTCCCCTCCTTTTTGAGGCTTACTCTCAGCAAAATTGGGGGTCTTTATTTATTTATTTTTGGATTTATATTTATAGATGAGCTCAGAGATAAACAAAGGGGGTTAGTAGCCCACAACAGGCCCTTTGCCTGAGTGTGTGGGTTTAAAACTTGAGTCTCCATGACTGTTTGCTGAATGGGACCCCTAACAAAATATATACATCTGTACAAATAATTACTTTTTAAGGGCCAATCTCATGTCTAAGCTAATGAATACCAGAGGTTTAAGAAGACAGCCCTGCAGTGGGTATATTGAAACGGGCAGGGAAAGGGGATAACCCTTGCAAATTCCTTTATTTAAATTTATATATATATTCGCAACTTAGGTGGGCATGCGTGCAAAACCTGTTGCACTATCCTTGTGCAAAGTGCAACCCCCTTCTCCCCACTGCTTGCTTGCACAGACAGCTCTATTAATGGAGTTAGGAACTGGATGGGCTCCAGGACTCCCCTGAAAAAAGCAGATTTAGGGAAGGACACGAACAGATGTCTCTCCATATACTATTCCATTCATTGAGTGGGGAATGCCTTCCAAAAGCTTCCAGATCCCTCTTCTTATTCACTTTTCCCTCCAGGAATCCACCTGATACATTTCCTGTTTTATTTAGCATTGCCTTTGAGCCAACATAATATTTATTTCCTTTATTTATATCCCACTTTCCCCCCAAAGGTGTCTGAGTTTTTTTAAAAATTAAAAGGAATGCAGCCATCCCCTTGAAAAAAGAAGAGAGCCCGGTACAAATGCAAGAATAGCATCTTTATAAACTACTCAAAAGACGATTAAACTACTCAAAAGACGATCCTCTGATCTGTTTCTTTATTTAGCTAAATGGCTCCCAAATGGATCTTTGGGTGGTGAACAAAGTGTGTCTCTCTATCAAAACGTATCCCCCGCTTTTCAAATCAAAATTGTGCAACCAGGCTCAACCACTTCTTTTCAAAAGGCATCATAATAGTTTATAAAATTGTTCATTGATCGTTTCTAAGAATCCTCGTTCGATGAGAACAGTAGCAAAGTGTGCCCAGGACTTGTTGTAAACTGCCCAGAGTTCCTGTAGGAAGATGGGCGGTATAGAAATGAAACAAATATATATAATAAATAATTTTTTTTTAAAAAAAAACACCTTTTAAATAATACCCCTTTCCGCCTCCTAAAAGCAAGGCCACCCCTCCATGGAGTGAGAGGCAGAGCTTGCCAAGGCAGATGGGCTTTGTGATTCCCCCTCCCCCCCCTCTCTCTCTTCGTCCCTGGAAGAGCATGAGAGTGCATTGCAGACCGGACTGCATGCATGCATGCATGCAAGAAAGCTGCAAGGAAGCAATGCAACCCAAGATCAGGGGTGTGTGCGTGCAAGATGGCTTACCCTCCTATGCCGATGATGCATTTCATCTCCTCCTCCGGCTGGGGTGTATTCCCTTCGCCTGCAATTGGAAATGCAAGAACCAAAGAGCCTTCCTCTTGGTTTTTTTTTTTTTTGCAGGCCGCTGCTGCTGCTGCTGCTGTTGGTGGTGGCTCGGTTACTTCATTCAGGGGGGGAAAAGGCCCTTTTTATAGGCCTGGCTGGGGTGGACGCCTCTCCTCTTCCTTTCTCCTCCCTTTCTCTCCTCCCCGCCTAGGCAGGGGATGGAAAAGCACCATGCGCCACCCAGAGCACAAGGGGTGTGTGTGTGTGTGTGTGTGTGGGGAGACCTTGGGGAACAGGCCTCCTGACCAACGCCAGCACCCACACCGTCCCTTGTCATGTGCACTGGACGCTGCACCTGTCGAGTGCTTTCCACACTTCCTCGCTCACCCAACCACCACCCCCTTTTCGCACTCAGGCCGGGCTTGGTTATAAATAGATCCTGGGCTGGTGGCGTCCCTTTGCCTAACTTAGTCATGGGGACGCAGAAATGTCACGCACGCAGGGCCCCTGGGTGCGTTTTTTGGGCTCCCTGGACTCTGGGGCGATCTATTATTCCTTCTTCTCCGGGTCCTACGCATGCTTCCCCCCCACACACACCCCATACACACTCTGATTTCCTTTGCAAAATGTTTACACACCGGGCCACACATCGGATATGTTCATTTAAAGCAAAGCAAAGTGTTCTGCTGATATACCGCCCCCATACCACTTCAAGTAGTCACTGGGAGTTGTTGTTGTTGTTGTTCAGTCGTGTCTGACTCTTCATGACCCCATCATGGACCAGAGCTCGCCAGGCCTTCCTGTCTCCCACCCCCTCCCGGAGTTTGGTCAAATCCATATTATGGGTTGCATCGATGACACCGTCCAACCCTCTCATTCTCCGCCGTCCTCTTTTCCTTTTTGCCTTCCATCTTCCCCAACATCAGGGACTTTTCCAAGGACTCCTCTCTCTCCTCATGAGGTGGCCAAAGGACTGGAGCCTCAGCTTCAAAATCTGTCCTTCCAGTGAACGGCTTCCAGTGGGCGGTTTACCATTTTTAAATTACAGTGTGCAAGCTACGCATTGCCTCCCCCAGCAAGTTGGGTACTCATTTAGGTTGTTTTTTTTTTTTACATGCACGCCTGTTTCTTTTTTACATGCACGCCTGTATGTGCTTTTTACAATGGGCATGCTCCTTCCTGGTGCTGGGTCGAACATTATGCCTTCCTCCTAAAGCAACAGTTAATCCCCTTTTTCGGATGCACAGACGTGCAAGTCACAGCTGTAACAACGGTGTGAAAAATGCACACACATCCCCCAGACACTCCCGGGGTCACGTTCTTCACAGACCGAACGGTGTACATGAGCGGCCGGCTTGTGCCAAAAACCATGACGTGGCCCCCTCGGTGCGAGGAACCCGGGTTTATAGGATAGGAAGTTTACCTAAATAAGGAAAGCTGGACGCCGACGCCAATTGTGAACAATCCAGAGGAATTGTTATAGACAAAACCTTCCACGTACCTTGTTGGTCTCAAATCACCCCGCCTCTCCAAAATGCTTTCCTTTTTTCTCCTTCCATGTTCACGTATATATTTTACGGCTGCCACAATTCCCTTTGTTTCAAAACTCAATAAACAAAAGACACACATTCTTTGTTTGAAGGCTTGGGCTGTTAATGAAATATCCGATTTCCCTCGGCGTCAAACACAGCGAGAAAAACGGACAACGGTTGTACCTCATGGGTCCCCTCGAGTTAAAAACCATCTAAATACACACACGTCAGGAGGGTAGCGGGTGGAGTGACATTTCGCACCCACACCCCACAACCGGAGGCCACGAAAGGCTCCGCGGGGGAACCGGGAGTGAGTTTCGAGAGGGGTTTCGTCGTGCCTTGACCACAGGAGACATTACGCAGAGAGAGAGAGAGAAAGACAAAGAGTGTGGCATGCCGTGTGGTCCATTTAAGGGAATTTACAAAAGAGCACGCTATGTACAGTTCTTAGGGCTTTCTCCTCCTTTTTCCTTTAGACATTACACATTTATATACAGGACATGCAGGAAGAATACAGGGCAGCATGATATGTTCGTAAGAAGAGGGGATTGTTGGATGCCAAAGGGGCCGCGGTGGAAACGGACCCCTTGGCAAGCGTCTCCAACGGGTTAGGATGGGTTCGGCCATAACAGATTCCGCTTTCCTCCCCCTCCCCCTTTCTTACAGAAAAGGTCTTTTTAAAAACCAGAACCAGGGGGGGAAATGTTGTCATGACGTAGAGGCCGTGAAAGGACCCTGAGGCAGGGGAAGGGGAAACGGCACCAGGGGTTAGCAACTTAGGAAGGGGTGATATTCGTGATTTTTATGATATTGAAGGCCAAAAATAAAGCAGAGGCAGACCATGAAACGAGGCTGTGAGCAAGAGAAGGCCCATTGAGGTCAACGGATCTGCTCCAGCGGGGACCCCTGGCTAGACAACTGCTCATGTTCCAACTTCCCAGAAACCCAAACCAGCATGCCCCTGTGGTCTGGGTTGGTGGGAGTTGTAGTCCCAGACGGTCGGGCGAGGCACCAAGTTCTCCACCTTTGGGATGACCCTCATTTGACCAATGGCGAGGCGGTCCCGTTCGTCCGAGAGCCCATGATCTCCGCATAGAAACCGAGAAGCAGACAAGACGGAAGACACAAAAAACCCAAATAATAACAAAAGTAACACAAAAATGACAACATTGTAACCCCGATGGTTACAAGGAGGGAAAAGCGCCTTTCTCTGCTCTTTCGGACCCGCCGCTGATGCCGGTTTTACAAACGTGGGCTCCAAACGGGTCAGGTCGGAGCCATGCGGTCAAGATGTAGACCTCAACACTGATAAATAATACCTTATATTGCACAGATCCTGGCCAGCGGCCCCGGAAACGGACCCTCGGTTCCATTTCTGCCCTAAAAAAGCTGGTTCCAGGGAGGGGATCCGACGGAGCAAGGCTCCAAGCAAAATACCTCCAGCCGGTCTTTTAAAAATGCTTTCTTCAACCATGCAGTTATTCTATCACGTCCAGACTTCCTCTGCACCTATTTCTATCATATATGTATTCAATATGTATATACGTATATATAAAACCCCATGGGCTCAGAGAGGGTCGGCTGAGACTTCATATTCATATCTCTGGGGAAGACTTCCCATGATATCCTGCTTCCAGATGGTCTAAACAAGAGAAGCCACTGAAAATTCCCTTGCCTCCCCTTTGCCATCTGCCCCAATGAGGCTTCTGGGGGGATTAAAATAAAAAAGGGAGAGAGACATCTTATATCCACCTTTTTCAGCCACTGTTTTGCACCTGGCTCTGGTTAGAGGTTTTGACCGTTCTATCAAATGACGATATGTCTAGTAAAGCGTTGAAAAGAGTCAATCCTGGTTTTGCTCCTGGTGGAGGGATGGTTGGCACATGTTGATTGGACTGAAATGGTCCCCGGGGGGAGAGTTATCAACATGGGTTCTCGTTTGCCACCTCTAAGGAGACTGTCTCCGAAAGCATTCGCTTTTCTAATCTTAATTTTAATTATGATTTTGCACTCTGGAGCTTTCTCTGCCCGTGCACGGTCCAGAAAAGTTTGGCGCCGTGGAAGCTTCCGCTGGCTTCTTTGGAAGACTCGTTTAGCATTTCAAAGAACGTCGGGAACTTTCGTGCATTTCTTTGCCATTTTCTGTTTGCAGCTGACAGATCGCCACCTCCTTCTTACACCACTGATATCTTGCACAGACACACACACACACACACCCTCTCTCAGGCTGGAAAATTCAATAGGGCCAGCAGTGCCCTCTTGCGGAATTGAATACACATTTTAAAAAAACGAAATACAGCCAGAAGGGTGCTGCTGAATTGTTGGGCTGTCTCTCAGGCCTTGTTGGATAGAAATGGGCCCAATGGTTTGATGTATGGCTCCACTCCTTCTACGTCGCAATCGCGAAATTGGTTTCTCTCTTTCGGTCCTGACGGGATCGTGGTTTTGTGTGAGCGCACAAAGATTCAGCAGGGTAAGCCTGAACTGAAGGACACGTGTCTGGAACAAACTGGGTGCCAGTGCCCTACAGGTTGCCAAGATCGCCCAGATAATCTTGCGCCCTGTCCCCCAAAACAACCAGAAGGAAAACAGAAATTAGGTCCCTGTCACTCGCCTCAAGCTCTTCTGGTAAAGAGCAAGATATCAATGTGATATTAAAAATCCGGTTTCTTTGACGTGCGCCGGGTCTAGCAGGATGGCTGTCCAACGGGATGTAACCTTCCTTGTAAACTTGAAGAGAATGGGGATTTTTGTTTTTGTCTTGCTGAAGGTTAGATATGGAACGTCTCCTCACAGTAGCAGCTTGTATCATATGTGTGGGTTGGAGGTACAGCTTGGGAGTGATTGTCCGGTGCCACGGAACAAATAAACAGAACGACGAACACACCCAACCCAGGTGAACGTCCTCTTTTCCTAAAGGTAAAAACAACAACCCGGATGTGTCTGAAATCTGGGCATTTGTGATCTGAAGATTCCCCCCCCCCAGAAGGGAACGATACGGCAAAACCCTGCACCGTCTCAGTTTTGCTTTGGACTCCGCGAACGAGCAGGTCGCTAAGAGCATCCGTAGGGCAACAACAAGGTCAGAATTGGGGAGACTCTTGCGAGGGGTGCCCTGAAACCTCCTCCAGAGGTTGGCCCGTGCAGGCTTCCGTATCCCCTGCAAACTAACGAAGCAACGGGAATTAAGACCGAAGAGTCTGGTTGCTTCTTATGGACGTCCCTTGACACCACCCTGCAGCCGCCCATGGAAGAGTGTGGCCCTGTAGAAGAAACGCAATTGGTGGTGGTGGTGGTGGGGATGTAGATCTTTGTTCATATTCAGGCCAGATGCTGGAAGGTCCTTTGAAGGGCCTCTCTCTCTCTCTTTCTTTCTAAGAGATCATGGAGCTGGTTGGTGATTTTCCTTCCCTGGAAATGTCTGTTGAGTTCAGAGCCGGCTTTTTCGGAGGGTGGATCTCACCCGGGGACAAAGAGGCAATTTCCCTGTTGTTCCGGTGGGATGCTGAAGATGAGGCGTGTCACAGGAGGAGTGAACACCGGGAAGGTCATTTACAATGAGTGGCGATGTGTCGGACAGAGTTCGTCATCCCCCCGTTCGACCCGTCCATCTCTTGGCTCATGACATGCTAGCAGGCAGAGAGAAAGGGGGAGACTTCAGTGGATACCCGAAGGCGGCGGATTCGTTTCCGCAAAGATCGGCATTTTAGGGTTAGAACGAGGGCCGTCGTAAATTTCAAGACGAGGACGGTGATCCCCGAAATTTCACTTGCCCAATATTGGGGGGGGGGCTCATTTCCTTGAGGCCACTTAACATTTTGGTGCTGTTCAAGATTCAAAACCCACCATGGCCTTTGCTCGTCAAGCGGGACTGCAATAGCACACGCACGCACACATATTACAGCCTCTGAAGGTGATTTTAAAGAAACGTATAAAAAATCAAGACCTTGTTTCTTCCTGCTTCTCCGGTGGCGGTGCAGGAGGCCTGTTTTTTGGGGAAAGGAGATTAAAAACGGTCAACCAACCTATGCATTGTATTTGTGGGTTAAAATTAGGCTCGGCTCAAGTTAGGAAGAGTGCCCGAAGACGCGACCCCCCCCAGACCGGAAGGTTATTTAAAATCCCCAACGTTCATTAACAATTATTGCATGCCAGCAAGCCAGTTCCCCCCTCCTTTAAATTGAGAAAACCTACCGGTCTCTCTCAGTCACGTCCGGTTTCTCTTCTGCCCTGTAAGGAACAATCACAGCTTGAAATGCAGCAACACGACAACACCTGCTGTTCTATTGGACTACGACTCCCAGAATCCACCAAGCACTCAAGGTGCAATTATATCCCTGCACGCTTCTTTACGGCCATGCCCAGTGAAGTCATCCTACCTTTCTTTTCTTGTGTGGAGCCTCTCCTCTTCATATCTAAAAACAAAAACCCAAGCAGAAATCATCAGCAACAAAACGCTGCAGCGGGCACCGTTTCCTCATATAATATGTTTTATTTCCTCGTGATCCAGCTACAAACCGACACAGCCAGTAAAGTGAGAAAAGCCTGTGCTACGACAATCAGATCTTCCCCCGCTCCCAAACACTTTAGGGAGCACCACTTCTAGATACGGGCTTAAGTGGACTGCCTAGTTTGATTCCCGGTGGATGCAGCATTTATCATCTTTGCCAGAAGAGGGCAGGGAACGTGTTGAGGTTGGAGGAGGAAGATTCAGGATCGGAAAGGCAGAAACAATTGCAGGAAACAGATGTGGCTTTGGGCGGTGCGAGAGGCCAGAGAGGCAATACTTACTGTAGGATACAGTCAGGAATCTGCACGTGCTCCATGGGGATGTTGTATGCTAACTCCTCCAAGGTGTGGACGTACTGAATCTTGTTGATGAATTTCACACTGGAAAAAAAAAAAGAGAGTTCGCCCGTCATTGATGGATTTTTTTTGGCTTCGGTTCAAAAAAGAACCTCTGGGCCATCAGCACGACTTTTGTGTGATGACAGCTAATCCTGTATTTTTTTTTTTATCTTCTGGAAAATATAAGAGAGTAATGGGGTGGGGTGGGGGCTACGCGTGCAACACCGATATCACTTCTCATTTTGCACGTCGTAAAAACTAGAGGAAAACAGAGGCAACGGGAAGATTCTGTGACTCTTTAAAGCACCTTGATGCAAGGAGAGCCACGGCCGTGGATAAGACTGCGACAGCAGGGGGGTTACCTGATGAAAGGGCGAGAGATAGCCACCACGGTGCGGATGAACCAGGACGGGTGGACGATAATCAGGGCTTTCAGATTCTTCCGTAACCTATAGGAAAGTTCAAGGGGGGGGTGAGACCTTAAGAACAGACTTAAGTTTGTTTGTGGGAGAAGCAAGATTTCTTTAAAGATACATAAACATACAGAGCAGTCCTTCCGATCAGGTTTCAATGAGGATATATATTTTGCTTTTTTTTTTTAAACCATCCAGATCATGATGTAACATTTATCAGGGGGACAAAACCAAAGAAAACAAACTAAAACCAAGGTTATACATCCCAAACGATTTTAAAATCCCTATCTATAAGGGGGGACGGTTGACTCTTTCCGTGTTGTCCACTTTGAAACAGTCACGGAATCGGGGCTTGTTTATTTGTGACATGACTCTGCGGGCTGAAAAAAGTTTTTGGTTTACATATTAATGTTCGTTATGGCAAGAATGGATTACTACCTTCTGTCGATCATTTGGTAGCATTTTCTCAGCCAGCCGATGCCGGGCATTCTGCGGCGAGGGGTAGCCCCATTCAGGTACACGATCATGTAGTCCTCAGCCACCAGCAGGTCCAGGCTGCTAATTACGTACCTGTTAGGAGAGAGACAGAAGTCAAAAGAAGTGATCAGAAGGGCTTTCCACACCCTCCGAGGCTGGCCTGCAGAACCCTGTTTGCTAGGAAATAAATGCCCCCAAAATATAACGGCATTAAGAGGCCTCGTAGCTTTCTTCCCCCCAGGAACCGAGATAATGGAGGGGAAGAAGGAGGGATAACAAGGTTGCAAAACAGTTCTTGGGTTTGGGGCGGTGACGTCTCTGGCGCTAGCCAGCCGGTGCTGTTCTGAAAAGCTGCTCATTGCAGAATCCTCTTTTCCTTGCATTTCACCTTCCGGAGGGAGACATACCCTTTTTGTACCTAAAGGTGTGTAGATGCTTCCGAAGCTGCCCGCCACTAGCCAAGCGTCCCTTTCACCCTAATCTGCAGGTTTAAGTTGCACGGCCCTCCAAATCTATAGGACTACAGCTCTGATCATTCCTGCTGATGCCATGTTAGCGCCAGCTGCCCTGCTTGGAGGATGCTGGGTCTGTGGCCTGACACAATTAATTCCTCTTTAGGCTGGGAGTAGGACCGGAATGATTCCTTACCAGCAGATAACTGCTGTATGAGAAGGGAAGCATGCAAATTATTTTTCTCTTAACACCTCCCACCATCCTGGCTGCGTCTCCATTGCAGCAGCTCAATTTTGCAGCAAAATGGTGTTTTAACCATGCAAACGAAGCAAAATTAACACGCCTGCCCTTTGCTTCCCTAACGGGTTTGCTCCTCCTTTGGCCTGCAAAGTTGGCACAGGACCCCAGCTGCCAGCGTATCTCCCCCGGTCCGACACAACAGGAATGGCAGTGGCTGCCTCTGTGGAAGATGGGCAGTTGTTACTCACAGGAAGAGATTCTCCATGATGTAGTGGTAGTCGGGCAGGCTGCTGTCAGGCAGGTAGCAAGCGGCGAAGACAATGATGGCGTTGAGCCCTTCCCCGTAATAACCTGAGAGAGAGAAAAGAGACACTGTGTCAGCGGGAAAGTGGAACCGGCCACTGGACCTTTAAGGAGGGATGTGGAATTTGCTTCATTGGCTTTCCCTCTGGCATTTCTTGGCTTCTGGATAGGTGTAGATTGCTACTCCTAGCTCTCCTTCTTTCCTACTTCTCTCTGATCATTTTTTTTAAAAAAAATTCATGGTCCCTTAGTCCTGCAAAGAGGTCGCCAGTTCAGCCTCAAACCCCTGCTGTTCTGCTCCTAAAAACACCGCCCCCGCCACCCCAAAATATATATCTCTTTCCTCCGTCCTCTCTGACCTCCGTGCGTCACCACTTTCATGTACGGCTTGATCATTTGCAAGTCGATCCGGTGCTCCTGCTCCCCGATGATGACGGTTCTCCACAGGCGGCCGTTGGTGGCGCTCCCGCCCTCCGCGGCCCCGTCCCGAACAGGTCGGCGCTGTCCCCGGGCATGTTCTTGGCCGTGGCCACCGGGGTGTCATCTGGGAAGGAGAAGAGGAGATGATGGCGTCGCCCAGAGAGAGAGAGAGAGAGAGAGAGAGAGAGAGAGAGAGAGAGAGAGGAGAGGAGCAGGGGTTGTTGGTTCCTCCAAAACCCAATGTCGTTTTGGGGTCCCCCAAAAAACAGAGCACCAGTTCCCCCTTCTTCCGGACGTACCTTCCCATTCCAGTTCGTTCCCGTTGCCTAGAAACTCCAGGGAATCAGTCTCGTCGGGGGTCTCAATGTCGTCCACGTTGATGTCCAGGTCGTCGGGGGTGTCCAGGAAATCGTCCGACAGGAGCGAGCCCTCGCTCTGGTCCAAGGAGATGTTGATTTCTGGGGCCACCAGCGTCTTCCGCTTGTGATGCGCCCCGTTGCTAAAATTTAACGTGTTCGGAGGAGCTGCGGGGGGGGGGGGTATTTTAGGGGGGTTTGGGAGACAGAACGGTACAAGAAGAGAGAGAGAGAGAGAAACCAAGCCATGTCAGAAAACTCGGGCGCAGGAGACGCCACGGAGCATCTCTCGTTGGTTTGACACTGTTTCACTGACGGAAACAAAGCCTCGACTCGTGCTTTCGATATTTCGGAAGATATCAGTCAAAAGACAAAAATAAATAAATAAATGGCATCGCCGCAATGAGTAAAAATCGTCGCTCGTTGTGGGAGGAGCGTAACCTCACGGACCCTTGTCTCGGTACGAGAAGCGGGATGAGCAGATGCCCAAGGTCGGGGAGGGGAATCGCTCATCCTGCTTAAGGTTCAGGGGGCATGGTTGGGACGAACTCCCGCCATCACGCAATGGGACGTGCAGTAGGATTTCTTTGTACCGGTCCCAAGCGGGACCCCAAACAGCGACGAGATGAACGCGAAGTATCAGCCTTGCTCGGTCTTCCCTTTATCTTTGTCGTCGTCTTTACTTTTATGGCTATAAAACTCAGATTTACTTGGTTCCTTAACCTCCCTGAGTAACGAGCTTTGCACTCATCGGGCGGTATAAAAATGGACTGGACGGTCGGATCGATGCGTTTCTGGCTGAGGTGTGCAGTGCTCCTTGCAGGGAGACAGGTGCCGCCTTAGGCCCAAATCTTTGCAATATAAATCCCAAATAAGAAAGAAGATGCATGCACAAATAAAAGCACCTTGCTTAAAAAATGCACCTCGGGGTAAAATCCAAGGGAAAACAAAAAAGGGGGGAAATACCGAAAAAAAGTGGCATCTTAAAGACTGTTCTGTTTTAACGTGACCTTTTTCTGGATCACGTCCACGTCTTTGGACTGACACGCTCGCACGGAAAACCTCTCCTGTAAGCCGCCTTGGGTCCTTTTCCAAGGAGAAAGGCGGGGTAAAAATATATATGCATAAACTGAAAAAATGCAAAACTTGAACATATTACTCACCCAGTGCGTTGTTGGGGCTTCCTACAGCCTCCATCCCAGCTTCTTCCGGGAGAGGCCTAGAGAGAGTTAGGTGGGGAAAATAAATCAGGAAGACCAATCATTTCCAATTATTTGTAATTCTTCCACCACCACCACCCCTCATAGATCAAATTTCATCAGGGGTACAAGCCTATATTGTTCCCCCTCCCTAAAAATATATATGATACACCTTATTTAGCATTTAATTGAAGAAAAGCCCAGTGAAAGTGTCGTGTCCTCAGCAGCAATCACTCTGAAAGTTAAAAGCAGAAGGAAGGCTAAACCCTAACCCTGGTCCTGCTGGAGAAGAGACCCAATCATCTCGCCAACAAGAGAGAAATTAAAAGGAAAGATAAAAAGTTTAAGACATACACACACCCCGGATCCACCTTCATCGAACCAAGCTTGCCTAAAAAGCCACGGAAGGGTCGCATCCCAGCGCTTTCCCCTCTTCCTATCTCAGCATCGGAAATAAAAGAAAACCATCTGCCCTAAAATAATTCCCTGGATTAGAGGATAATTCCGTCCCCCCTTTGGATGCCGGCAGACACGTATTATGAAACGCGTTCGGTCCATTCAGAGACACGCCAGGGTCAAAGACCCGGACATTTTCTGACCCTTTAGGGGAGGGGAAAAAACCCTGCAACGTGTAGGGCTGAGGGATTTTTAGAGTTTTTTTCAACATCAAATCCCCCCAAAAAAAAAACCACACAGGATGGGACAGCCGAGAAAAACCTCCAAATTGAGTTTAGCAGAACTTATCTCCCGGAAAGAGGGACATTTTTAAAAACCCAGAAAGCCCGCAGGGGGGGGGGAGAAAAGAGCCCACTCCTTACCCAAAGAGAGAGAGAGAAAGAGAGAGAGAGAAACTTCCAGTAAATTGAACTCGCTAATAATACTTCCTGGCCTCAGATCTTCGCTAGGGTTTCTCCTTGAAAAACTCGTGGGCACAGAAAAATAATAATAATCGCAAGCCCGTTCAATTCCTCCTCTGGTTCTGTTCCCCCCCCCCTACTTCCTCTGGAGTTTTTTTTTTTTCAGAATCAGTCCTGGCCGATCCTGTGGCACCATTTTGGGGGCACTATCCTATCCGGAGCAGATGATGGTACCCGCCTAGTTTCCTCTTGCCCTGCCCTGGGGGAGAGAGAGAGAGAGAGAGAGACGGCACTGAGCATGCTCCGTGCATCCCAATCTATCATAAGCATCCCTCTCTCGGCAGCTGTTGCGGAATCGCCTGGATGTTTTCTTTTATTTCTTTCCCCTCGGCTTTCTTTGGCAGCTGCCCTCGCCTCCCTCTCTTGGCAGCTGCGCCAGGGCCACACATGCAACCTATTCCCTGGTTTTATTTATGTGTATGCCTGTATATATATATATATATAGATTTAATGTCTTTGTTTTCCAGAAAGACAAAAAGAAGCAAAACAAAACCTTCCCTCCTCTCTCCCTCTCTGTGCCTCAAAATTTGTTTTAATATCTGCTACCTGCCGTTTTATTTTGGGAGATATTTGCACGGACATGTTCTCTCGCTTGTTTTGCTCTTGTTCTAAAAGGAACGGCGCTCTTTAAAAAAAAGAGAGAGGGGGAGGGAGGGAGGGGGCAAAGATAAACCTTCCCCCGTCGCTTACATAACATCCCAACCCCAGAGGCCTTCTGCCAATTTAATCACCGTTTTGTTTCCTCAAAGGAAGCATAATTTTAAGAGGGGGGGGTCAGCCTTGATCCCAGTGCGGCAGCCCTGGGGGGGGGACACAAAGTTAACAATTCAGTTTTTGGAGGCGATCTCTGGTCTTTTCGGGGGGGGGCAGTGTATGTGTGTGCGTCTCAAGCTGGGCCACCTTTGAGACGCCGGGGCCAAAATAATAGATGATTAACAGGACCCACTTCCCCACCCTGGATCTTGGGCGCAAACGGCAAAGGAGATTTTAATTTTGCCAGGCTCTAATTGCAAAGGAAGGGATGGCGAGCCATTGGCCTCGCCGGTAGAAAGCTAGCTGCTCAGGGGAAGACGTGCCGGGTTCAGAAACCTCTCCGCTTCCACATCGGGAGCCAACTGGAAAAGACGAGGCACGAGAAGGGGGAAAAAAACCCAGCTGCGTCAGGACCGGATGTGGGGTCCAAGCAAGGGAAATCAGGAGAGGAGTCCTCGCATAGACAGGGAGGAGAAGCAACCAAACTATGAGACCCATTTTACAGCTTGGGAACACAGAGGACAAATCTTGTTAAAAGGCGGCTGGAGAAACCCTAAAGCGCACAAAACCCGAAAACAGGCACGTGTCCAAAGACACCCCCCCCACACACACACTACCACCGGAACGGTTCCTAAAACAGGAGGGACGGATCCGGCGTGTTTAAAAGACAAGCGGGCGTTGTAATAAACAAACCACTACCCCCAACCCCTTTTAATTGAAATCAGGCCACGGTTGACGGCTACCTGCTCGCCGGTGGGGACAGCGGCTCAAGGGGCTGCCACGGACAAGCCCCCGTCCTAGATCTCAAACCCACCCCCACCCCCAGTTATAACTTCTTTGGCCCTCCAATGGCGGGGAAGTTCCCAGTTGGCTCGGCTTTTGAGGCGAAGCTGCTCATGGGAGGATTATTTGGGGAGACCCTAAGATGGAGAGGGTTCCCCGCCTCCTCTAGGCGCTTTTCCGTTGGGGGGGGGGAAATGTTTTCCTCTGCTTTCCTTCCCCTCTTTCCCCCCGCGGCCGGTTCTTTCTCCCTGCCGTTGCCTGTGGGGGTTTGGAAGGAGGAGGTGTCTGTGAAGATTCCCAGTCCTCCAGGGGAATTTATCTGGAAGTGGAGTCATGGCGACTGGACGTCTTTTTTCTTGAAGAAAAGAGAGAGAGAAACATTTCGCTGCTCATCCAAACAGCTTCCTCAGTCAAGGAGGAGGTATTATCTGAACCTGAATCTCAGCCCCGCAGACCCTCGAAATGCTGATGGGCAGGGGTGCTTTTTATTTGGGGTCCCCGGCCGCTCGCGTCCAACACGGACCATCTCAGCACAGAGGACGCCATTCTCCGTGGCCAGCTTCCACAGGGCGGCTTCTGTGTCCCCCAGATACAATGCCCTCCCTGTCTGGGCCCAGCTGCTTGGGGAGAACGGCGCCGGAGCAGACGGATCCGTCCGGGGGGAAACCCTTCCTCTCCGCCGGATCATGAGCTGAGGAGTCTCTCTTTCTCTCTCTCAAAGGCACATCTGCAGGGAGGGCTCTGAAGTCCTCTTGTTTACCCCAGCGGCCATTGGGGGGGGACTATGCATGGCCTGAAAGGCGCCCCTGTTCGGCCCCGGGCATAGAAGCCCTGGCCCATTTCATTGCCACGCAAGAGGTGTACACTGCACACTGGTTGTCCACTGACAATAAAGGTTATTATTATTATTATTATTATTATTATTATTATTATCCAAAAGCCTGGCCAAGAGGCAAGACTTCTCCCTTTCCAACCAGCCTGACACGCATGACCATGAGGACTAGGAACTTGCTACATTTAAAAAAAAAGAGAGAAATGGTCAGAACCGTGGGTCCGGGACCCAGATCCGAAGTGGGCCTACCACCAACCATTCGGGTGGGAGGTTCACGGTTGCCTCTCACGGTCCACGTTAGGGCGGTCTTATTATGAAGATGGGAGGGGAGGGAGGGGAAAGCTTAGGCGGCGGACTACAACCCCCATAATCCTCCCCCCCACCCACATGGGCTTCTTCTTGCCCCACCCCACCCCGAGGATCGGGACCCACCTGGGGAAATCTTCGTCCTGCCACTCTTCCTTGACGTCCACCTGCTCCATCCGTAAGGTGGCTTCCGTGGTGCCCATGGCGTGGCGTGGAAAGGCGGCCGGGGGGGGCGTGGATGGGGACCCGGCCCCGGTGGCAGGGAGATGAAGCCGCCCTCGAGGTTAGGTCTGTCGGAAGGAAAGGCAGCCCCAGATGTGGGAGAGGCCCAACACACCCCAAAGGGCGGCCGAGACCTTCCCCACCCATGGGCGCGTTGAAGCATTATTTTGGAACCTTGGCTTAAAAAAAAAAAGTGCCCCAGAATGGAGACCTCGAGAAGGTTCGGCTTATCTGACACCACAAGGACCTCGGTTTGGCCCTGAGATCTTAGAGGAGAGGGGAATTTCCCAGCCTAAATTAATCGGACCGGAAAAGAGCTAAAGGACTGGAGTTGATGGGAACGCCCTGTCCCAAGCAGCCTCCAAACTTTGGAGCCTTGAGGACTAGCAGCTTGGGTTTTGCATTTTGGAAACGGAACGGCCTCGGCTCCCCCCCGGATGCGGGATCGATCCCATCGAACGCCACAACAACCAAGGAAAGAACTTGAAGCCTGCTGGAGACCCCAGTGTCGTCGTCCACCCCCCCCCAACTCGGTGGCTTCACAGCTGCCTGCCTGAGGGCACAGGGGTGTGACTCAGCGGCCGAAGGTGCCGCTGACAAAGCCTTGAAATGGGTCATGGTTGCGTGTTGGCCTCCCAGCACACACACAAACACACACCACATTTGCTGTGAATGTCATAGGCGTCCACCATCCAATCCCCCCACCACCACCCTTGCCAAGATGCCTGCTTCATCCCTGCTGGTTCCTCCTGAATGCAGTAGCCAGACAGACAGAGAGAGAGAGAAAGAGAGAGAGAGAGAATAAGGCGGCCACACCGTGCCCATCTCCCCTTCCTCCCCAGGCAACGCTGTGGGTTTTGCTCCAACCTTTTTGCTCCAACATTCCCCTTCCTGCCGCCCTGCTCCAGGCATCCCCCCCAAAACCCCAGGCCCACCTGGGCCGCAGGTAACCCAGCTCCTCCTCCTGGCTTCCCTTCCCAGCTGTGCCGGAATAACAACGCAGCCCCTCCATCCTAGGGCGGCGGCGGCGGGGGGGGTTATCATGCGCCACCATCCCGGTCCTGCTCCCCCATCCGTGCCCGTACCTACTGCATCCTCGGCCTTTCCGCCTCTCCTGAATGCCTCCGCTCAGAGCTCTTTGCTGCAAATCCCGGGATCCATCATCCTGCAAGATCCGTCCACGTTGGGCTCCGGAAAAGGCTCTCTTCCTTCTACCCCCCCCTCCCCACCTCTTTTTTTCTCTCAGGGCGCTTTTACACGACCCCTAAGATCCGCTGGTCCCTTAAATCCGCCCAAAGGATGCTCAGAGCTCCGTCTCCATCCTCCTTCTCCTTGCGTCCTCCTCCGTGCGCAATGGCGTGGCGGCTCTCCCGGCGGCGGCAAGCTGTCCAAAGATTAAAAAAGCCCCGATTTAAGGCCGTTTAATTGATGGGCTTTTGTGTGCCAGCGGCGAGGAAGCACCGGGAGGAGGAGGAGGAAGAGGAGGGAGCACTGGGATCAGTATTTGTTATTTTAAAAAGGCAGAGAGAGAGAGAGAGAGAGAGAGAGGGTTTGGATGCAGCCGCAGCCAGCATCCGGACCCAGGGAGGGTCTGGAGGAAGGATGCGCCACGGTCCCCCACCACCACCACCACCACCGGCAGCATCCCCTTTGGCACCCTCCAAACCTCATCAAGCAACCCTGTCTGTTTTGGAAAACAACCCACCCTGCTTTTCTGCCCTCTGTGCACGCACAGGTTCCCGCTGGCACCTGATTCCCCCCCCCTTTTTTCATTATGGGTCCCCCATGTCGCCTGAAAGCAATGGCTCCAAAGCTGGCGTGGAGACAAAAGGGGTGTCCCTGTGTGGCCCCCGTTGGAATCCAAACAGTGGGTCTAATTCCATTAAAGGCCGGATTTAAATCAATATTTCTCCTCCTCCCC
The DNA here is from genome assembly GCA_029282475.1 of Phrynocephalus forsythii. NCBI lineage: Eukaryota > Metazoa > Chordata > Lepidosauria > Squamata > Agamidae > Phrynocephalus > Phrynocephalus forsythii. Next base: position 8,461,171 of record JAPFRF010000018.1, read on the forward strand.
CTCTCAACATCCTGCTGAAACCCTTCCTGGTTTCCCCCTCTCCCTCCCCAGGAGAGTAAATCCACACTATTGCAAAGATTATTACACTGCATTGGTTTTCCAATTTTCCATTTTGGATGGCAAGCTTTTCAGGGTGCCGCTCGGAGCCGTTCTCCTCATTTTGGGGGGGGGGGCCTAAAAGTCGACCCATCCCCGTCAAACAGAGGGAATTTGACACCCCCACCCCACTCCAAAGAATACATAACTGGGTTGAGCTCCCAAGGAAAAAGTTGAATAAAACAAGAAAGGCACCCAATTGTCACCCCCAAACCCCTCCAAAGAAGAATTGGGGGTGGGTGGGTGGCAGGAGCCTTCCCAACCCCGCACCTATTGAAATGAGACTTCTCACACTCCATGAGGACTAGCACCCTTGTGGTTTTATTCTATTTTATTTTAAGGAATAGCACAGGCCCTGCTGTTTTTTTCAAGCAGACTTTGGGGTTCTGTTCTCCATGGCATGAACCCTTCCTGCCCCAAAATCTCCTCCAAATTACCCCACCTTTCTCCTTTTAAAAGGGCCCAAGGCAACCTATATATTTATTTATTTATATTTATTTATTTATTTATTAAATTTATATACCGCTCCATCTAGTTACACAGCTACTCTGGGCAGTTTATGTACAAAGCTGAACAGAAATCAAACCCGTAAATAAACAATACAATATAAGAGATGAGCACAAATAAGTAACAACATAATAACTAGTAAACAATATATACTTCTACCCCTGTCTTTTACCTTTTTTGAGGTGTAGGTGCAGGGAATTTTCCACAGCTCTGTGTGTGTGTGTGTGTAAATGCACATTGGCCTTCTTTGGGTGTTATGGGTGACAATTTTTTTGTTTTTTTCAGGGGTCTTTTTTCAAAGCGCTCCCCTTTTTTTGGGCTTCCCTCCCCCTCCTCCCTCCCTCCTCCATGAGGGCTAGGGTCTTGCGGTTCAAACCGAGGGTTTATGCCCTCGAGGCAAACGGATAAATAAATATGGGTGCCGTGCAGGCGGTTTATATTTTTATTTTAAGTTTTTTATTTTATTTTGCAAAGGTGTCCGAGCTCCGTCTTGGTGCAAAGGGGAAAAAAATAGATATATGTTTGCAAAGGGTTGTTTTTCCGTCCAAATTTCAAAATAATAATAATAATAATAAACTCTGTTCTCTCTCCTTGAGTCAACCTTGGCAATTCAGAAAAAAAAAAATCCAGGCCGGCTTTGTTTACCTCCTTGCCTGGCTGCCTGGCTGGCTGGCTGGCCCGGATTGGTTTACCTTGGCAACCGTCTCCGGGGGAACCGTCTCCGGGTCTCCCCGGCAACGGTTACCTTGGAGGGGGGAAATTGTTCTTCTTCCTCCTCCTCCTCCTCCTCCTCCGGACCCAGAACCGGGGCTAGGCCTCCGTCATGGCCTCCGCCTCCGTCCTGGTGGCCCAAGAGGAGGCCGCCGGGCCTTCGGGCACGTACTCTTACTGCAGCCGGCCTCGGGCGGTCCCGGCCCATCGGCGGCAGAGGTACCGGGCCTCCTTGGAGCCCCATGAGCTGTGAGTCAACCCCCTTTGCTTGCTCAAACAAAGCGCCTTTCCCCCAAAATATAGTAGTTCCCCCCTTTCCTTTTTGATTTTGGAAGGAGCAGGGGGGACTACAAATCCCATCGGCCTCTCGGCCTCGGGCGGGCCAGGTTGCCCGGCGGAAAAACGGCTCGCCAAGGTTGGAAAGGCAGAGAAACAGCCACCCTTTTTATTTTATTTTAAGGATGGTTTCGGGAGATGCCGTTAATGGGGCGCTTGGATGATAAGGAACCAGGCGGGTTTCCTCCCTGCTCCTTTGAGGTGCAAAGGGCCCCAGATTTGGGCCACGGGGAGGCCGTGGCAGCGCTGGGGGTCTTATAGGGCCAAGAGGAAGGACCCCTGCCTCTTAAGACTGGAGGGTGTCCATCCGATGCGGGTAAGGCGGCCCATCAGCTGGGGTCCATCCCGGTCTTGATTCGGGGATGCCCACCTTGCCATGGAGTGCCAGCCTTTTGCAAAAAAAAACAGAACCAAGTTTCTAGCCCTCAGGGTTTCGGATAACAGCCCGGTGGAGACAGGGAACTGAACCCGGCACCTTCCGTCCCTATATAGGGCTTCTCTCTCCGGGCAGCCTTTCGCTTTGAGGTCGGGAAGGAGGGCTTGCCCCCACTGCCCGGCTCAACATCATGGGGTTTGACCCTTCCTTCCATATCCTCCCCTCCGGTGCAAGGCATGGGGGTGCTTTTAAGGATTTAGGGTCCCCAAAGGGGTGATTTATGTCCCCTATATCTTTCCAGAGAGAATGCAAGTCCTTCGCCCGCTTTTATGGGGCTTGGCCCGGCGTTCTATGGCTGTGCCGCGAAAGAGTCCTAAGTATTGGATGGAGAGGCAAATGCCGCTTTTTAAAAATAAAATCCTGATTTCTTTTCCCCCACGTTGTAGGGAAGAGGAGCCCATACGCTACGCAAACCTCATGTACGAGCGTCGCGTGGTCCGTGGCAACACGTACGCCCTGCACGTATTGCCCTGGGTAGGTGGTCGGTTTCTGATAACAACCCCCACCCCAAAAAGGATCTTCCCCTGTTAGGAACAGCGAGCGCTGGTTGGCACCAGGAATTGGGGGGGGGGAGAGCGGGAGCCCAGAAAGACGGCACTTGTTGGAAACTTTTTTTTGGGGGTGGGGAAAGGACTGTCTTCTGCGGCCCACCCTGTCCGGAACGGATGGGAGTTGTAAACCCCCCCAACCCGTAGGGGAGCCCCAAAATTATCAGATAGCACATGTCCGTGGGAAGGGTCCAGGTGGAGGTAACCCCCTGTTTTTAAGGGTTCACATGGCACCCATACACAAGGCTCATCACTTGCTGGAGTCCCTTTTTAATCTGTTTATTTGGGTTTTTTTTTTAAAAAAAAAAATCAGATTATTTGTTTCAGAATTCCGGTCTGGGTCAGATGTTTCCTTTGAGGGCATTTGGCTTGAATGCTAGGATGAACAGACTGGGAAACCCTTTTTTGGGGTGGGTGGGGTTTTTTTCCTGTTTTTTTTCCCCCCCTCCAGAGCAGCGAGCCCGACCCGCTCGAACTGCAGAGGCAGCGGGAAGCTCATCGCAAAGCCCTGGCCCGGAAGCGGGCCAAAGAGCAGCTCCGGACGAGGACTCCAGAGCCTTTGGAGGGCAGGCGACATGTGGACGTCCAGACAGGTCAGGGCGCCATGCCTGCCTCTCTGCTCCTCCCCCCCCTTTCCCACGTTCGGGGCAGCCCCCTCCGGCTCTGAAGGGGCAGGACGAGGGACCCGCACGGATTTGGGTCGGTTCAGAGTTCTTGTCTGGATCCCCGAGAGCCAGGCGACGGAGAACGAATCCGAATTATTTCCCTACCCCTTGTATCACTGAGCAGCGGCGGTGGTGGTGGTGGGGGGATCCCAGTGGCGCTTGGGAAAGATAATTCCGAAGGCAGGCTGTGAGTTTGTGGAGACTGGGCTTTGTGGTCCGAAACCAAGACCCAACAATCATTTTTGAAGGTAGCGCTGAGTGGGGAATAGACTGGGCTTTGTAGTCCGAAACCAAAACGAAAGATCACTTTTAAGGTGGTGCTGAGTGGGAGGGAGACTGGGATTTGTAGTCCAAAACCCAACCCAAAGATCACTTTCAAGGCAGAGCTGAGTGTGTGGGGGCAGACTGGGCTTTGTCGTCCGGAACCCAATGGGCTGGGTTTTCCCAGTCCAAGTGCAGGGCTTTGGAGCGCCCTTGAATACCGACCCCTGTTGGTAATCATCGGGGGGGGGGGCTCGGGGGTCCCGCCCGCCCTCTGAGGACCCCCAACCCACATCCAAAGGCTTTTACAAAAAAATAAAATAAATTGGGGGGGTTGCCGTTTCAGAGCTGTACCTGGAAGAGTTGGCCGACCGCATCGTGGAGGTGGACATGGAGTGCCAAACGGACGCCTTCCTGGACCGTCCGGCCACACCGCTCTTCGTCCCCGCCAAGACCGGGAGGGACATGGCCACTCAGATATGGGAAGGAGAGGTATACAGGGTCTGCAGACCCACCCACCCCCTCCATCAATAGGGTGGGCCAAGAGATATAGATGGACTGGATGGATGGATCGCTGCAACGCTCAATCTCAGGAACTAATTACTTTTTTTTGTTGCAGGATGGAAAGAAGTAGCTTTCCAAAATCTTGATTATTATTATTATTATTATTATTATCCTTGTTCTGGCCCTGTTTTCTCCGTTCTCTCCCCCAACCTCCTCCGCCCCCCCCCCCCCCCCAGCTTTTCGATTTCGACATCGAAGTTCCGCCCCATGCTGGAGGTGCTGGTGGGGAAGACCATCGAGCAGGCCTTGCTGGAGGTGATGGAGGAAGAGGAGCTGGCCGACCTCCGAGCCCACCAGTACGCCTACCACGAGCTGCGCCTGGCCGAACTCGCTGAGGTCCAGCGCCTTGAGGAGCAGGAGCGGCGCCACCGGGAGGAGAAAGTACGGGGTGGCGGTGATGGTGGGGAGAGGCTTCTCCGTCGGGGAGCAGATGGTTGGGGCGGACCCTATAAAAGTCTCCGAGTTTGTCGGGTTCCTTGGGGTGCAAAGTTAGTACAATAGGACCTTAGCATCCACTGGGGATTGGTTTCAAGACTTCCCATGGATAATGAAAACCGTGGATAAGAAAGAACACCAAAAATCCCCAAAACTCCTGTTTTGTAACAGTAGTTTGCTTTGCGGCTGCTGAATTATTTATTTAATTCCCCCTGACAACCGTGGGTAACTGAATCAGTGTATAATGAATCAGTGGATATGGGGGGCCTACCGTAGTTAGCGCATCGCGTAAATCCAGAGAGAAACCCGAGGTTCTAAAATGCCCGGCGTCTCCCTCGGGCAGGAACGCCGCAAGAAGCAGCAGCTGCAAGCCCTGCAGAAGGAGAAAGAGACCTCAGAAAAAATAGCGGCCCGGGCGTTCGCTCAGCGCTACCTCTCGGATCTCCTCCCATCCGTCTTCGGGAGCCTCCGGGACAGCGGGTATTTCTACGATCCGGTGGAAAGAGGTGGGTCGTCCGTCCGCCCGCCCGTATATCTCCCCCTGCCACCCCTCGGATCGATACGAGGCTGGCTCTGTTTTCATCCCTCCTGTGAAGAGGAGGTGATGATCTTCCTCCCTGTCGGACCGTCGCAAAAATAACCCGGTGATTGGGGCACCCTGGGAGACAGAAGCTCACCACGTGAGCTTCAAGGTTCATCTGGGGATTCGAAACAGGGCGTCCTAAGGTTTACGTCTTGGAGAATGATAATAATGATAAATAGAACAGCAGAGATGGGCGGGGGCCCTCTTGAGATCACCTAGTCCATCCATGGTCAAGGAGGTCCCGGCGGAGGATTCGAACTCCAAACCTCTCGCTCCGCAGCTGAACTAACGCGCGCGGAGCCGACGTTCACAACGACAGGGCTGATAATAACGGAATCTGTTCTCCTCTTGCGCAGACATCGAGACGGGCTTTGTCACGTGGATGATGGACCAGGTGGAAGAAACCATGGAGAAGCGAGTGCTCGGGAGAACTCTAGCCGACAGTGAGAGAAATCCTAATTTTTTTAAAAAAATATATGCCTTGTTTAAAACTTTTAAAAAACCGGCTGCTTCTCATCCGCTTGGAAAACAGATTTTGAAGTAGAGCCAGGGACGGCCCCGCCGTTGCTCTCCTTAGTGGCAAATACCAGCCCTCTGGGATGGTGTTTTATAGTCTCTTGGTTGTATTTATATAACCCCTATTGTAGCAGGGTTATTTATTATTATTAAGGGATGGGAACAGGGGTGGCCCTTGGGCTGCTTGGCAGGGTGACCTTCCGCACGGCGTGTCTCCTTCGCAGGTTTGATCCGGCAGGTGACGGAGATGCGGCTAGAGTCTTTCCAGCAAGGGGCCCTCCTGTATCCCTACCAAGTGGAAGTGGTCCAGCCACCCGAGGAGGAGGAGGAGAAGAAGGACAAGGAGGAGGAGGAAAAGGAGGAGGAAGAAGCGGGTCAACAGCCTGCTCCCGAGGAAGTAGCGGCCGTGTCCTCTGGAGAACCCGGAGTCTCCGACCAGCTGGACGTTCCTCTCCAACCAGGACTTCTGGACCTGCCAGAGGTGGCCGGTCCCGTGGAGGCGCCAGCCGAGCCAGAGCCTTCCGCCCCGCCGCCGGATGGGCTGGATGAGCCGCTAAACGCTGTTCAGCCTGACGTCTCCGATCAACCAGAAGCGTCAGATCAGGGCAAACAGGAAGGGGGCCCAGACACGGGGGGCCCTGAACCCCAGGAATAAAGAAACAAATCAGGTTCGAATCAGGGCAGTTACTTCACGTCCATCTTTGTACCGCAACTAATTCTGTTCCGTGATAACATTTGTTGCGGTCACGTGGTTTTGTCGCTGTTCCCGTGTTCCCACGGTCGTGCTAAGTTGTTACGCGACAAATGTTACCGCACGGTCTAATACCGTGACAGGATGTTCACGTTTTTCTTATTTTTCTGTCCCCTTTTTTAAAAAAAAAAGTTTTTAACTCGAAAGATCGGTAAATCGAATTGTTGGTTTGCAGGCGCCATTAAAGTAACATAGGTTACTCTGGTTTCCGCCTTTTTTCCACCCCGTGAATTGGATTCTCCATACCCAAATGACTGCAATTTGGTTTTTTACGGCATGAAACCACTAGATGGCCTCAAAACTTCTGCTAATAGGTATTGCGCGTGGTGAGTCCTCCAAGGCCCAGATATCAGCTGAACTTATGGAACGTCGCCCTAAATTCCAGTATTTCCAGCTGCTGGAAGAATGACCTTCACGCTCTGGGTCCTCAGTGGATAATAATAATATAAGGCAGAATCCAAATCCTAAATTAAGTCAGGAGGGGGCAACAAGGCCAATACACACATTCCCCGGGACCTGAATTGAAGCCAATCAAACCAAGGGTGGCCCCAGAAGCCTCCAATTTTGGAGCGTTTGTCGCCATCTCTCTAGGGCATGGATCCCATTCTCGTACTGTTCACACCGCCGGGAAGTTTCCCCCTTGATAAATAAAGAAAAGCCGTTGTAGTTTTTTTTTCCCTTTCAATCCCTGCTTAGCGAATGGGACACCCACCGCCCACCCAGCCTCTATTCCAACAGGTTGTCCCTCTGTCGGCTCCTTCCTGCCGCTAGATGTCAGCAGAGCCAGTGGGATAAGGTATTATAACACAGCCAGTTGTGGGAGAAAAGACAGCTCTATCAAACCACTTTCCCATAGAATTTGTGGGTTTTCCATCCTTGGGCCTGGATCACAACCAAGGGAAATTCAGGAGTTTGGGATTTCCTCCAGAGCTCTTAGTCAGACAAAGCGGCTTATAACACTTGGAGTTTAAAGGGCATCGTCGCTGAATCAGACCCAATAAGCAACAGCCATTCGCCATTTTTCTTGCATGGGGTTTTGTCAACCTGGGTTTCAAATTCGAACCCGGCGCAGGGATTCTCCTTGGTCTTTGTCAGAGAAATCGGGTGTGCAAGGAGAAGCTGAAATGAGATTTCATTTTGTGGGGTCAGGCCCCTTATAGTGCGGCCAAAGTGGTACTTCCAAATAAGTACTGGTCTTTGCATACTGTGACAGCGTTAACAGGGTGCGTGTGGTGGTGGTGGTGGGGAAGAATTATTATTTTTTTCCTAACGTATGCATCAGGCGTTATTATTGTTGTTATTACGCTTTTCACAGAGGATTGGGCAAGTGCTAAAAGTTTTCAATCTTGCCATCATTTTTTCTAGGAAAACCACTACCACGAAGATGTCCCGTCGTCTGACTCTTCGGTGGGGGAAAAAACGGACAGAAATATTGAGTCTAATTCGAAGTCCCGGTGGACAAACAATCAATCAAAAGCTCCAATTTTCTTCTTCAAAATACAGCCCAGCTCTTTGTTCCATCCTGATGCCCTGCGATCTTTACTGCTGATTTTCAACCTTTTACCCCCCCCCTCCATAACATTGGGTGTTATTGCATAAAACGTTTAAATGTGAAGAATTTGTTGTTGTTAAATACGTGCTACATTTTCGGCGAAATTTGACAAATGTTGAACGTCCTTTTAAGTCCCAACAAGGTGACTTTGAATAGAAATGTTCAAACTGGGGAGGCAGATTTGCATTTGGTTTTGAAAGGAAGCAGGGAGCTGCGATAAAAAAATCTGCCTGTTTGTTGGGTTTGCGTTTCAGAAAGTGTATTTGTTGGGTTTGCGTTTCAGAAAGTGTATTTTTGTACCGTATGTCTCTGAGTTTATGTATATGTTAATGTATATGTATATACACACGTTTATGGACTGTATATACATATATACATATGTCATTTATATCTCTCTGTTTGTATAATTTGTATGCAACATAGGGAAATTCAGTTTCTATTAATTGCTTTCGAAGTCTGATAGGTTCATGACTTCCAAAATACAGACTTTTAAACAAAACAAAAAAACCCTATTCTTTTCCTGGTATCAATTGCAATCACTGAAGAAGTAAACACATGGAACAAACTTCTACCCCTTCTTTTTTGCCTTTAGTTGCTAGCTTGCTACTTGCGGGGGGGAAAGTCCCGCTTCTTCCTTACACTAAATAGCCGATGGCCCCCAAACCTTTTCCCGGAAGCGTTCCAGCCCCAGGAAGGAAGGGGGAGAGGGCTGACTCACTTGTTTTTCTGCCTTTCTCTCTCTTTTTTAACGCGTTGGCACATGGAAATCCCTCTTTGACAATAACGAGGAAGCCCCCATTCAGACTATCAAGATGTTTGTTCGCCCTCTGGAGTGAGGAAATAGACGGTTGTTGTGGATTTGGTTTTATGAGACCTGGACAGGCAGGGGAGGGGGGGAAAGCCTTATGGTTTGGCATGGATGGTTCTGCTTGTGTTTTTTAAAAATTAGACACAGTGCCTCGCCCTGCGTGCCGTTTCATCGGACGTGTCTTATGTGTACCTGTTGCTAAAAGCGTGCCCTTCCTTTTGAACCCGTTAAGATGCTTTAGAAATTAAAAATTAAAAATCATGCCAGGGTTTTGTTTATTTCCCTCTTTACGGCCAGAGACTTGTGGAAGAACTTGGCCAGCATGACCGAACATACGTTTTAAGAGTTGACGGATTGCGCTCTTCTGAGGTCTAACCAAAACATCAGTAAATTGTGTGAAGTTCTCAGTGAGTTCCAGAACTTTCCTCCTCTGGAGACGGGCTCGAACTCGGTGGGTGTCTGGCTATGCCACCCACTCGTGTCCGAAAATTGCTGGGTTTTGTGATGGTCTGTTGCTCGTAAGCCTCTTCAAATATATCACACCATCGTACACTCATTTGTGCACGTTTCATTCCCACCACTGGGTAAACAGCACCTCTTGCACTCAGAACAGGAGGTGATGAAAACTCGAATGCATTCCTGTTTTGCGGGGACAAGGCCTCAGAAAACGGCCCAGTGAAATGCAGCCGGGGAGAGACAGCCCAAATCTGCAGGACAGAAGAAAACCCATATACCAGTGGTACCTTGTATAAAGGAATTAATTCACTCCAAATGAAATTCCGCTAAGCAAAATTTCCTCTGTACAAATTTACCCTCAGAATGCATTGAAAACGGATTAAACCCTAATCGTGACCATTTTTCTGTTGTACAGATTTGCTCCCTAGGTAATTCCATTAAGCGATTTTCGTGGATTTTCTGTTCAACAAACCACTTGTTATATGAGGGTCCACTGTATATGGAATTAGTTTTTTTTTCTGTTGGAGAGCTTTCAGGTACAACACATCTCCCACATTGACCCAATACTAGAGATAAGGCCAATGGCGATCAGCAGACTGATGGAAAGTTAGGGTCAGGGTGCCCCCCACCAAAAAAATTTGACCCCCTCGTCTCCATGGTTTTTCTTCCACACGGATGGGAGAAAAGCCATCTGCGTGAATCGTAGCAGGTTGCTGCACATTGTCCAGGTGGAGGCCTACGTAGACGCAACACTTTGCGCACATCTGGCCCTATTATGGTGTGTGGGGGTGTAAACAGCTTCTGTTAAGATCCGTAGCGCAACGGGTGGCGGTGGCTGTTTTTGTGTTGTTGTTTTTAAAGCCAGGGAGAACGAAAGCACAGAAAGCTTGCGCTGATCAGCCTAGCAGGGCCAGAGCCCAAAGCATCTGTTGGAAAAGGGATCTGGAGATGAGTGAATTATTTCGGGGAGAAAAACCTGCAGGTTTATTATTATTTTTAAACCCCCTTTTTTTTAACAAGAAGAAGAAGAGACAGATGATGGAGACCCACCTCGTTCGCCTTCCTTTCCTGTTTCCATTTCAGCCTGGCCCTCGTGGGGCGCTGATGTCTGCACTTGGTTAAAAGGAAGACAAGATCTTCTCGGCAGCTTATCACCTGCGGTCCCAAAGCGTTTTCCTGTATATCCGCTCGTGAACCGCCGTCATCGGCGAGACGGCCTTCTCTCCTTCCCCTCCCAAAGGCAGCGCTCAGTTCCTGTCTTGGATCTCCAGCGTTGGCTTGAGTTACCCCTGATGAGGGACCGATGCCCCACGGCGGCAGTTAGGATGATGATGATTTACCTTCTGCTCTCCCTCTTTGAGAGTATGGGATGGATAACCGGCGAGATAAAAATGAGGACCAGCGTTTAAAACCACAAACCTAGGACCGTGGTTTTAGACGCACCGATCTCAAGTCTGGTCATACCAGAGGGAAATGATAGGATACAATGAAAGTATTTCCTGATCCAAGAATGGGTTTTCCCTCTAGATACATCCATTCTTCAAAGCTCCATGCCGGAGCCAGAAAACGCAACTCTAACCCTGATCCTAACCCTAACCCTAACCCTAACCCTAACCCACGGTTGCCTCTTTCCTTTTGTAAATCCTGCAGTACGGAGTCAGCTGAAATGCCAGTCCCTGTTTCTGTGTGCTACTTTGGAGTCACAACCTATAGCAACCCCTTTCCCCCTCCTCACTACAAGTTCCATCATTCCCCTCCCAACCGCCCCAAGCAACCTCTCCTTTGGAACATTTCCCGCCCACCACTGGTTGCGGGGTTTGCAAAGGGTGCGGGCGAAGGGTTTTTGGTGCACTGAATGTCAAAGTCTTCTCCTATGGATTTGCGCACCACTTTACTCCGCCTGTGTCTGCATGTGTGCATGCGTGCGTGGGAAGAGTTGGAGAGGGAGGGGTTTCGCAAACCATCCATAGACGCAACCTTCACACGCGCACCGTTTTGCTTGCTCATGTCAAACGTTGCGGCCTCATAAATCTCCCGCCGCCCTGCTGTCAGGCGGGACGACGGCCCTTCATTAATTTCTTCCTTTAAACTCCGAACCTGGGAAGGGGATACCCTCCCGGGGCCGGTGGGGCAGGATAGAGGGAAATTTCGGAGCAAGCGCTCTCGTGGCCACTGGGACCCAGGCCTCGAGTCCCGCCGGCTCAGCCCGACCCCAAATCTACCCAGCCTTTCCCACCCTCCCACCCCCCAGGGGACCTCCCGATAATGCAAACCAGCTGACTGTTCCCCCCACCCACCCACCTCCCCAATATCTTCAAATCTGGATATCGTTACCAATCCTAAATCCAGAGATCTCTTTTAAAGCTCTCTTTCCACCCATCGGTGAATTGGCGAGGACAGAGTTATGTCAATGAATGGGCAAATGCTAAAAATCCAGGAAAAGTTACTTTTTTGGGGGGCGGAGCGGAGGTTTGATATCCAGCAGATCCTTCCTCTCCGTCTGCTACTGAGCTAGCTGAAATAAAAGCAAATAACATTGGGGCTGGATCCGACTCTTGACATCTTTGCTAACTCCCAGATCTGCTGAATTTCCAAACTGTACAAGACGGCCGTTCGGCCGTTCGGCAATGCGATGGCGTAGGATTCCCACACCACCATCACTGCCACCCAAATAGGCAATGCGTCCACACCTTGGTGCCCAACCAAGATTGCTCCAGCGGCCATATTTATCTCCCGAGGGGCAACTGCAAAACCGAAACAGGTCAAGAGAGCTGAGCAGAATTCACAGCAGGATCAACTGATGTCTTTTACCCCTCGTAAGCCAACGTTGCTTCTAACGCTGTCCCAACTTAAGTTGTTGTCGCTCCTGTTCTTTTGGGAGTTTTTAGAGGAGGCGATTCCCCCCCTATATATTTTGCTTGTGTTGCCTCTGATATATCTCTGTTTGGACATTTTCTCCTTCAGACCGCTGGAAACCGGCTACAAATGTATTTCCTTTCGTTTGGGGGGTGGGTGGGAAGGAAGCGAAACCACTCTCTTTCTCGCTCTCTCATTATCCGGAAAAATACAAGGCGGGCATGATTTCTCTTGTAAACACGCCGGCCAATATTTAACGCTGGCTTTCCCCCCCCCACACACACACATCCCAGTAGCCTCTGTCCTCCTGAAAGATGGGGTCCAGGAAGCTGGATCACCCAGCGGCCCTCCTCTCACTTTTCAGTTCATTCTTCATCCATTCCTTCCCCGTTGCTCCTGGGAATCTTCCGCACCAGCTGCACCTGGTCTCAAATGTTGGATCTTTCGCCAGGGCCTGCCACGGGCCATGATGGACGAGCGGCACCCAGAAATTGCCAGCCCACTGGCCCGATTTTAATCCCACCCACCCCCACTGCCGTTTTTCCCGTCTCTGACGCAGATACAGAATGTTGCTCCATGGAAGAGCCGGACTCGAACCTGTGTCCGGTGGAGGTTCGGAGCAAAACGTACCCAAACGGGCAGGGGTTTGAAGCCTCTGTCTTTCCCAGCAGTGAGGCACATGGTCTACCGCTAAGCTACAGTCTCCTAGAAAAATAGATAAACCTAAGTTCCTAGCTCTCATGGTTCTCACTTAAAGAACTGGCTGAATAAGAGCTCCAGCCACCAATTTATCTCTGGCACCATCTTGTTAGAGATGAATGAAGCATTGCCGCATTTTTTTTTCACTCCAGGACAAGACGTGCTTTATGGTGGTGAGGGAACTGGGAAATTGAAGTGCGCCTCGCTCTCTCCTCCGCCGCCACTCGCATCCAGGCCCAATATTTTACAAAAAACGGCCCGTAAACAGGAATTATTTTTCCGCTTACGAGGGGGGCAAGGCGCCCAAGAGCGGATGTAATCACCGATTATCGCACCAAGTGTGCTGCGTTTTATGGGATGGAAATTTGGCCGGACGGACGCAGTGGCGGGCTCGAACGTCGTTACGCTAACGATCCAGATTTCCGGGTGGTGGGTGGGTGGGTGGATCTGGTATTGCTTGCTTTAGAATGGACTCCTTGCCAAGACTGGAAGGAACCCAACACTTTTAAAATCGAAAGGGGGGAATCAGAAGAGGAATCCAACGCTTGTAAAAATAAAAAATAAAAAGCTTTAATGTTGTTAAAAACCGGCCTCTCTAAACCGCGTTACGCTTCCCGGGTACATGAGCCAAGTGGCAGGGAGTCATTCAGTCCAGCCCAGAGTCAAATCTCGGACACGCTTCGGGGGGGGGATGGAGGGGCCGTGGATCTTGGAGCAGGTGATTACATTTTATTTCTTGATTATTGTAAGTTGTACATTGTTCTTTTCTCCAAAGGGACCCAGAAAAGGCATGCGGCATGGAATGACACCCCAAATCCGATGACATATACACTTCCTAAGCCCCCCCCGTCTCTCAGCTCGTCCCAAACGAAACAAAGATGGTAGCCCTCGTGCCTTTGAACGGAAGGATGGTTTAAGGGAGAGCATGGAAAAAATTAACCCTAACCCTAACCCTAACCTTAACCCTAACCTTACATCCCATCCAACGGCTCCACGCTTTGCAGGTGGACATGTCAAAAATCCAGGTGCTGTGCCGTTCCAGTCCTATTTAACATTTTAGGACCTCATGTGGCCTAGAAACTTGTGCTGTTTTTAAAAGAGCTGAGCCCAAGAACGTCGGGGTTCCTGGATATAAAATATAGCCCCGAGGGAGGGGGTTGATTCAGAATTGCGAAGGAGGCACCGCCATCAACAGAAGGCACACACACACACACACACACCGGCGACAACATATGCTTAGGGTCTGTTTCCTTGTGGCGCAAAGTAGTGCTCGGGCCCTGTGTCACCCTCCGTGTTTCCGGGTGACGGGCGTTCGCTCCGGCTGTCGTCCGATGCGCCACAGCCGGGGAAGCGTGCCGAAAGAAATTTGGAAATAAAAATGTCAACGGGATGGAGATTCCTTTCCTCTCCCCCCCCATCCCTTTCCTAAGGAGAAAGGCGGGGTAAACATACTCTAAATAAATAAATAAATATATAAGCCACTGATTCATCCAACCCACCAATGCTTTTGACGTGAACGTCCTATTTTCGCTCAGAGGAATTAGAAGGGAGTTCCCGGCTCATTCGGAGGAAGAGAAGAGGGCCGGTCTGGAGCGAAAAGACCCAGAAAGATTCCCCCTTGGCCTGCGGGAGATGGGACTACAACACCCAGAATCCTGTCGCCCCGTTTTCCCGTCCGAGGATCCCTGCGTCAACTGTTTTACGGCGCTGCGAGATCCACGGGTTTTCTGAGCTCCGCGGAAAAGGAGACCCCACCGATCGATATCAGGAGGTCTGGGGTCGAACCCCCCTCCTCGGCTTTGGGGATGGACTACAGGACGACTGCCCCTGGATAGAGAGGGTCCGTCCAGACCCGTTGCTGTTGGAAATAGTGGCTTTTGCCATTTATTTCGTCTTTGGTTTATCTTCCTTGTCAGATGCTTTTTCGAAACCCTTCTTCCTAAAGTTTTGGGGTGTTTTTTTATTTTTGTGGTGGGAAGATGTAAAATAAAACTTTGCCCCAAATCTCTTGATGTGAACCATGATCCAGAAGCTCAACGCCGATCCCCCACCCCCCGGGCGCTGCGTGGGAAAATCCCTTTGCTCAGACCTTATCTTGCTCGGATAAATTCATTATTTTCTTATAAAAGCCACGGAGATAAAAGCCCAGTTGTCTCTTTCTTTCTCATCCTGATATTACCTCCTGATGGTCTCTTTGCTGTTTAACCCCCCACACCCTGTTTCTTCATTCTTCAATCCAACCCCCCAAAAAAAACAGGCATCTGGATTTTATTCGTATCAGATGTTTGCAAAAGAAAAAAACAGAATTTTCCTTGGGTTTTTTCCCCCAACTCCTTTAATTTGGTCCGCCAGGCCTGGACAATTTTCACCATGGTCAGAAAAGCTGTATTCTCGGGGGGAAGCCATTAATAGAACAATTCTGATATTTTTTGGCAGTTTGTGGGGGTTTTTATAAAAAAAAAAAGAACTTATAGTATTTGGCTTTTTCATGCAAGTCTGGGGCTGTCTCATGAAACGGGTTGGCCTCAGAGAGGGCAGGACCACCGCGTTTTCCCATGTTGAAGACAATGTTTTTCGTCTAAAATTGTGAGTTACCAAAAAATGGTGGGCGCGTCTTATACGTGGACGTCAGCCGGGGAGAGAACGGCGGGGTTGCAAAAACTGTGGTTTGTGGCTGGAAAAGTGGTGGGCCGTCTTATACATGGGGGCGTCTTAGAGAGGTGGAGAAATGCGGGTAAATCTTGTAGGGTGGAGGTGATGTCTCTGGATTCGGGTGGCCAGAGGGGACCTTGCCGTGCCCACTTTGAGGGCTGGGTCCCTGTTTGCAACCCGGGTAGCTCTCCAAAAATCAAGCTCTCCTTGAGAGCAGCTTCGGAGTATTCAACTTGGCATTTTTTTGGGGGGAGAAGGGAGGCTGTGGTCCAGATAAATATGAGCGACCCTTGCCAGGTCCCGTTGCCAGCTTAGCACGCCAGGGCTGGCAAGAGGAGACATCGCCAGCCCGGCGTGTCATCTTTTTGAAATCTGGAGGGAGAAAAACAAGAGCCCCAAACCAGGACAGTCATGCCCGGAGGGGGGCTGAAGAAAAAAAACGGGAACGTTGCCCTTCCTCGATCACCTTCCCCGAAACATCCTCTCGCGCGTCCTGTGCCAAGATCTAATGTGTGTTTTGGACCGGCTTCTGAGGTGCGAAAGAGGGAAATTGTTTTAAAAAAAACCATCCTGAAATCCTCAAGTCCCAAACCTCGGTGGAGAACAAAAACTGACATCGGAAATCCAAGCTGCAAATGGAAGAAGATCCAGTTGCCACTAAGCACGGGGTCCAAGCAGGGCAAATCCCACCGCTGACCACGGGTGGCCGGGCGTTTGACCACGTGGCCGGCCAACTTGGGGCGTGCCAGCCAGCAGAATATAGAAGGCGGCACCCCCTTTGTCCAGGGAGCTTGAAGTTCCCGGGGGGAGAATTAAAGCCAAAACCACCCCTGCACCTGTTGCGTTCGGAACGTGCCACGCCACGGACAGAAATTGTTTGGAGGCAGGGTTCACGGACGGTGGCCGGAACGCCAGCCGAGCTGAGCAAACACGGCCCGACGGGATTCTTGCAAAACCTCAAAGACAAATGAGAGGTAGATAAGCCCAGGCAAGAGATACTGGAGTCGGTTTATCGCCCCAGAGTTTTCAGTTCCTCGTCAAACAACGGCCTTGTGTCTGGCAGAAACGGCTTGTCACCTGCAAAATGTTCGCCGAGAATATTTTCCACTTTGAAGTTGCCGCCATCCATTTTCTCTTTCGGTTGTTTTCCTTGGCGCCGAACCAGGCCGCACGCTACCCCTCTCCAAACGTCCGGGCAGCCGCCACCTCTTTTCGGTTTTTCTCTCGGCCGATTTTCTGCCGGCTCGGGACCGGCCGCCTTCGTTGCTCTCCGGGTTGGATCTGCGGGCGCTTTCCGGCTCTCCGCTCCCGTCTTCTCCCCGATCCAACCCTTCCAAACGTCGAACCCTGTCTAAGGTTGGCAAGGCTTCGAAGCTTCGTTCTCAAATGGCCAAGCATCCAAAGGCAGGGAGGGCGCCCTTAGAGGTCATCTAGTCCAGCCCAACGGCATGGGAGAGAAGAGGCGAAGGAGGGTCTCCGTTTGAAACAACACCGAAGGAAAGAAAGCATAATTATTGGATCGCCTTGTGCCGCGTCCTCTCTGGATGTCCACTCTCCGGCAGGGTTAGGGTTAGGGTTAATGCTGGGCATTGAGTTAGGACAGGAAAAGAGAGCACTGACCAGGGAAATACTCTCTCTCTCTCTCTCTCTCTCTCTCTCTGCCACAACCGACACCCCCCCACACACACACACACCAGTGCTTCATAAAATTGTCCCCAAACACCAGCCTTTCTCGGTGTACGACTCTCGGTTGGATTTCGCTGGGTGGCCTTTTTTCGGAACTGTCAACAAGGTTTAGGGGGAAACACCCCCGGTCCCGCTTGGGGGGAAGCTTGGATCACTAATCTGACCCCACATCCTCTACGTCTCTTTTATTTCTGATGCCCTTTTTGGTTTGTTTGGTTTGTTTTGGACCAGTTGCAGGTCCAAAAATAATTAAAAAAAAAAAGGTCTTGGAGGTGTTGACAGATCGGATTGCCCCTTGTGTCCTTTGGGGGTGTGTTTTTTCAGCCCGCAAAAAGCCCTTACACTTTTTACTGGTTGGCTTTAACTACAATTTATGTCATTCCATTCCCCTTAAATTCTCTTATTTTAGTGACATTGCACAGGGAGGGTGCGGTGGGCAGTGCAAGAACAGAGCAGCCTGTATTTCTTCTTCTAAAAAATTCCCTGGGCAGGAGAAAGAGAGAAAAAAAACCTACCAATGCAAGGGGTGTTTATTTAAGGCTGCCAAATGATACTGATGATAATTGCATGCTCTCCAAGGCCCCGGCCTCACAACGAATTTGCTGTTGTTTTCTAGGTAGGGGGTGGTCTATTGTCCCTATCCCCATTTTTTTTTAATGAGAGGGGCGATCCCATGAGAAATCAGATCCCAAAACGGTTTATTCTGGCTCGATAAATTATAGGAACTCGGACACATTGAAAAGGTGTAAATTAATTGAAAGTAGACAACAGCTCCAGGAAGTGGAGAATTACCTGGAAGAGAGGATGACCCCCAGGGTAAACTGTGCCCTGGAGGGACAGTTGATGGTCCCATTGTCTGCAATTCCACATTCCCTTGCCTCTGTCTGCCCCATTGTGCCTAGTGCTGAACAATAAGCTCACCAACCTATGGGGCATTTCCTCAATTATCTGGACCATCAAGAGCTTAAGGGCCCAGGAAACTGGATCATCAGGACCATCTCCAGACCTGAGGACTAGAAACTTGGGTTTCCTGCTAAAACCCTGCTTTATCTGGCGAACTTTAATTTAGTTTAACTTTTTTTCTCCTCTCTGACGCCTCTTGCTGATGATTCTCTCGTATTGTTGTGTACTGTCTTCCTTTTCCTCTTTTAAATTTTTCCCCTCTTGGATTTCGTTATGTTTTATTGTTCTTTTGACCCTGTTGTTAACCACCCAGAGTTAACCGCCTGGGAGACGGGTGGTATAAAAATGGAATAAATAAATAAATAAATAAATAAATAAATAAATAAATAAATCTGAACACTCACCCACCCATGCAGAGCCGAGGGAAACCTTGAACTTAAAAAACAGCACCGGCTGTGCGCTTCCGTCCTTTATAAGTCAGCTTAAATATTGGGCACTGGTCCGGAGCCCAACCTGGACTCAAAAATAAATCTGTAAAAACTGGTAACAAAGGGGAAAAATGCCTGGGACGGTGCCATTTCCCCCTCAAACCACGCCACCTGGCTCTCCTTCCTGGAGCTCCCGGGATGGGATTCGAACTCTCAACGCAGCGTCAGCCGGATGGAAATGATAAAACGCAGAATGACGGATGATGCTCTTAAGATGACAACCTTCCCCCCTCCCCCCGGTCGGCCCTGGACAGTGCAAGAAACGATGGGTGGCCTAAACTTTCCCCCAAAAGAGTGGGAACCCACCGGCCATGTGGCTTTAAAGGAAATTTTTTTGGGGGGTGCGGTAAGGAGGAAGTTACTTTTAAAAGTTACTTTCCTGTCTCTGCCTTCTCTTTCTCTTGTCCCTCACTTCCCTTCACTTCCAGCTCTCCCCCTCCTCCAAAAAAAAATACCTCCGGCTCCTCTGGCGTTCCTTTCTCCATTTCAAGAAAAGCAGATTTATTAGCCTCCCGAAGATGTTTAATCAAATATTTACAAAGCTTATGGCTTAGGATGTGAGAGCCAGGCTCCTACGAGCCCCCCCACCGCCACTCCTCCCTCCCTCCTGCCCTTGACGAAAACATGGGTGGCATGCAGAGAACTATATAAACGGAGCATTATTTCTCTCTCCCCACCACCCTTAAACAATATAAATCTGCAGGGCTTTCCAGACCCTGCTGTTCCTTACTGTTCAGCTTCTTCTAGGTTAATTTTTTAAAAAAGAGAGAGTACCATTTCTGATCTTGTGTCAGGGCAGCGGTGGTGATGGTGGGAGGTGCGTGTCTGCGTGGGTCCCTGGTTTCTCCAGGTTTTAGCACGGAACCCAAGTTTCTAGTCCTCAGCAGAAATCAGGGCCCTCCCTTTCTTTGTGGGACCGAGAGGACGGAAGGGACGCCGCTAAAATCGGGTGGTGCAGCTTGTTTGGACGGAAGAGGGTGTGTGTGTGCGGTTCCTTTCTGACATTTTTTGCATGAGAGAAAAGGGTGACGGAAGCTGAAATCAAGAGGAATTGTTCACCGGGCGGTCTCTTGTGTCTGGGGAAAAAAATCAGATTTGCGAGGTTCCGCGAGGTCATCCAGTCTGACCCCTGGCCGAGGCAAAGGATGGGCAACTAAAGTATCCCCGGCAGGCAGGACCCCCACCACCACCAAACCCCAGAGATGACTAGCAAAGGAAAACAGAAAACCTCTTCCCCCAGCCAAACACCTCTTATTCTCAGGAAGCTCTTCCTAAACCAGTTTTTTAAAAAATGTGAAAACTATATAGCATTCTCTCATTTGCTTTGAAAGCTGCACGGTTTTATTTCCCTACTGGTGGAAAAACCAACGGAGCAACAGAGTTCTCATCTCAGTCTTCTTAAAAACGGTAATTGTTCACAGCTTAGAAGGGCATCAACAGAACACATTTTAAGAGCAAGGAAAACATTGACTTTTTATTCGCTTAATTTGCATTGCCCCTCTCTCCCCTCCCCAGCGTTTGTTGAGAAATAACAATGGCAAAAACGCAGTCCAAGTTGCGAACGTTGGCACCGCTTCTGCGTGTGCCCCTGTGGCGCAATAAATTAGGAACGGAATACTGAATAAATCCAGATTGTTTCCCCTCCCCTTCCTCCCATCAGCGCATTAAGGCAGAATGCAGTGGGTGGTACCTAAATAAATATCATAAGTTACTTTGAATAAATAGAGGTTTATCTAGAACGATAAGATACACACAAGAGATTGCATCCAATCCACAGGACGTAGAAACAGGTCACCATCCGGATCAAGTTCAGGGCAGACACATTTGCAATCAATAGGTCAGGCCGGGTGAATCTGCTATACAGCAAACATGCCATTTGCAAACAGCAACACATCTTTCCCCTCCAGAGACGCAATTCCTTCAAACCTCCATGCTGGAGCTGTCGGGCTTTTTATTTTTTTAAATTCCCTAAGCCGTTAGAATAGGTAGGGTTGCATGAAAGATGCTGAGAGCGCGGGGGGAGGATGATAAAGGGTGAGGTCGTTTGCAAACAGCCATGCATTTTCCCTCCAGAGACACGATTCCTTCAAACCTCCATGCTGGAGCTGTCAGGCATTTTTTTTAATCCCTCTTACTGCCGCATGGATAGGTAGGGTTGCATGAAAGACGCCGAGAGCGTCATCTGAGGGGTTCTTCCCTCCCTCCCTAAAGCTGCTAGTCCTCATGGGTGTGCCTGCCCAGTTCCCTCCCTATCGTACTGAATGCACAGACATGCCCTCGCGGTCTTACCCCTCTCTCCCTTCCTGGCTTGGGTCCCTCGGCCTTAATAAACCCCTTTTCCTTGCCCGATTGGGACCTCACTCCAATCCTTCCTTAGATGTTAAATCAAGAAAAATGGGTGTTCGTCTGCTCGCTGTTCGTCCCACCGAGACGTTGATGCAATACCTTGCAAGGAACGGAAGAATTAGTCTGTATTCCTCAGTATCTCAAGCGTACGGCTACGCTCTTCTTAGATATTTGAAATAAGGAGGGATACGTACTCATTGCAGACATATAAAGAGCAACTCTTTCTTTCACACGTACATCTATAAACACCCAGAGAGACCCAACCATACGCATAAACACATTACACCGGACTGTTGTACATGTACCTTAAGATAAAGATTGCATAAATATCTTACAGTCCAAGAGATAATTATCTGGATTTGACGGTCCTTTCCTCCACGGATATTTTTGAAACGCTCAGCTGGTGTGAAATTCGATGAACTGCCCCGCTTCAGAATTGCCCGATAGCATCACAGAAATAAAGGGGTTGTTTTTGGTTGTTGTTGTTCGGGGGGCAGCTTTACCAAAGCGGAGACATACTCCAGAAGTCTGCGGGAAAACGGCTCCTCCTTGTTTTCCTCCTGGGGGGGGGTGGAAAACGTGGAACAAACGCGGCCACCATGGGGATGAAGCCGGTACCCCGTTGGTACTGCGGAAAACACCTCGCCCTCGAAAGACACAACAGATGGGCAGTGACCGAACCCGAAGACAGAACTAGAGCAGATCCCGGCTTCGCGGATAGACGGCGATGAAACCTTTTTCCCCCTCTAGAGACGCTGTTCCTCCAAAGCTGCTGGATCGCCCCAAACCATTTCCAAAACCCGAGCCGTTCCTCTCTCTCCGTCTCGCTTTCCAAACAAAAAACGAAGAGCCGATGGGCAGCCCGGCCCAGCTCTGAACAATCTCCGCTGTGGATCGATCCCTCTTCTCTCTTACGGGGGACTACGGTGTTGATAATGGACTTACGGCAACGACCGTTTGGGGCCCTGGACGGGGCCATCTTTCCGGCTCTGTGCCACAGGGAGGGGGACCCCTCTTGCTAAAAAGATAGAGCGGGAGGAGGAATTGAACCGAAACTGTTTGGCGGTTCCGACGGATACGCCGGCTGTGTACCCGCCGGCTGCGCCAAGGTGGATGAAAAAACCCAGCCTGTCGCCTTGGAGGTCCCCGTACGAGTGTCTCTGCTCCTTCTCCTCTTTTAATTTTGCTTTAATTTCAACCCCCTTTTCTCTTCCTCGCTCCGGTTTGGGGACCTCGGTCTCCCCTCCGCGGCGTCTAAGGATCTGGTCGGGTACCGCGTGCGCTCTCCTCCCGTCACACGCAGCCGCACTCCTTGGCCGAGAACTCATGGACCGTGTAGTACTTGTTGCCCGTGTCCAGAAAGGAGACGTCCTCGTCGTAAGCCAGGGGTCGGCAACACGGCCGGGCCCGCACTTTCTCCTTCCGGATCTTCCGCAAGCTCCGGATGTGTCTCAGGGAGAGGTCGTAGTTGCGGCCGGCGGCCTCACACGTCCCGCTGCAGTAGCGGAAGAGGACGGTCTCGTCCGGCGTAGCCCAGCCCCAGTTCGCTGACCGTCACCTCCAGTTCCTGGAGGGCGCAAGGCTTGTGCCGGGCTTTGGCCCGCTTCGTCCGGGGCCCGCCTTGGGCGAAGAGAGGGAGTTCGTGGCCGCCCGAGTTCACGGACTGGCGGTAGCGCTCCATCAGGGCGGCGATCAGCGGCCGGAGCTCGCCTTCCGTGTAGCTCTCCAGCAATGCGCTGTCTGGACGGCGGTGGGCGTTTTTTTGTTTCCAAACGAAAGGGAAGAGGAGAATTAGCCAGGCCAAAAAACAAAAAAAAAAAAAAAAACAAAAAACATAAGAGCCAAACATTGAGGACTAGGAACTTAACTTAGTGCCTAAGAAGTTAAGAGCCTCAGAACCTACCGTGTTTTCCCGAAAATAAGACAGTGTCTTATATTAACGTTTGCTCCCAAAGGTGCACTAGGTCTTATTTTCAGGGGATGTCTTATTTTTCCATGAAGAAGAATACAGTACACATTTATTTTCGGGGGGGGGGATGCCTTATATTTCAGTGAGAGGCAAAACTGTAAGTAGGTCTTATTTTCGGGGGATGTATTATTTTTGGGGAAGAGCCCTGCTGGATCAGGCCAGAGGCCCATCTAGTCCAGCTTCCTGGATCTCACAGTACAAATTTACAGTATTTTTCCGTGTATAAAGACGATACTTGTCTCTCAAATTGTTAGACTAAGAATTGAGAGTCGTCTTCTACATGGAAGTAAGCCCAGGAGAGAACCGTGTGTTTGTGAAACTCATTTTGGGTTGGGAATAGTTGGGGTTGTCTTATAGACCGGAGGAAAAAAATGTGGGTAGTTAAATTATTTTTACTCTTCCTTTCTCCCTGTTCTGGAGCTCAGCCCGATGCCTTGCGTTCGGAGAGAAGTAACTGAAAAGTAACTTAATTTAGAATCGCCCAGGAGGAACCCCAGCAATAACGCAACTGTGCTTACACTGGGCGATGAGCGACGGCCGGTGCCTCAGGTCCCGGGGGTGCCTCCTTGGACGTCCAGCCAGGGAGGATGATGCGGGCGAGGATGATGGCCGGGGGAACATCGAAGAGGGGGCAGAGGCGACGGCCTTTCGGGAGCTCCCGCTCAGAAGGTCTCTGCAAACCAACACGGACAACACGGAACTAACGGCCATGGAGACGATGGCTGTCAGTTTCCATACCTTCATCTTAAACCCGACTCAGGACATCTGGAACATCTGGAAAAGCAAAAGAGGGAGGGGGAGAGAGAGAAAGGCCGCCTTTATACCCCATCCTCCACCAAAGGGGCACCTTGAGGGAGGGGGAAGGAGCTGAGGTCTTGCAAAAGCATTTTTCCAGCATCTCCGGTCTTGCAAAGCCCTTTCCAGCGTCTCAGGTCTTGCAAAGCCCTTTCCGACATCTCAACTGGCAGGAACTTCCCAGTTCTCTCCCAGTTCTTCCCAGTTTTAAACCCCAGGGCTTAAAAAAACCCCGGGTGTAACGTCGCAAGCCGCGTTGCATAACCAAAGAGCTCAATTAAAGGTCCCGCCGCTGTTCCTCGCAACGCATCACTTCCGACAAAAGTAGCGGCAAAAGCCATGTCGGTATATTTTTAGTCCTTTGCAAAGAACTCAAGAGATAAAAGATGTAGCTAGCTGGGAGGTTTGCCGGATGGTTATTTCAGAGCCACTTGAGGGGAACACGAGGAGGGAATGGGTTTTTGTTTTGGGTTTTTTTTGGGGGGGGGGGAGTGGGACATCTCAGCTCCATTCACACGACGCCTCGGAGGATGATGTCACATCGTGCCACGGTTTATGGGTCTCAAAATGGGTGAAACCCTGGTGGGTCCAGCTGCTTTTGGGGTCCAGGTTATACAGACCCGGAAGCGCTCTGAAATTGACCCCACCCCACCCTTGTTCTGGTGTTTAATAACCCCCTCAATAATTTTAACACCTCGTTCTTCGCCCGGCCATTTCTCTGGAAGGGAAAAGGGCCCTGACGGCGTCCCCTTCCGGCTCTCCAACGGATGGTGACCTCCACCCTAAACAACAGTCAAGTTCCTAGTCCTCAAGGCGTCCCAAAAAAGAGAGCGGGCGTTTTTTAAAAAAAGTACCCCAACCTTCGTGACAAAAACCCGTTTCCGTCTCCTAAAAGAAAATATGCAACGCTCAAAGAGTCATGTGCGAACAGGGACAGAGGTGTCTTTTAAAAAAAAAAAAATAATAATTTTTTAAAACTGTGTGTGTTTTTCCTTTTTTAAAACCTCTTTTGAGCTTTTTGAACCACCTCAATGTGGCGAACGGCTCTTTCCTTCCTCTGGGGGAAAAAAAGTGTCTGTTTGGAGTTTGGCTGGATGTGAAATAAACAAATTTTCCTGGCTGATACAGAGTGTCGTTCGTACCGCTCTCTCAGTGACACACACATACACATGCACAAAACCCCACCAGAGTTTATATGAGAAGCTCAGCAAGGGAGGCAAAAAGACCAGAGATGGGAAAGGGAAGATTTTTTTAAAACTCTCCTTTTTGTTTTCTGGACAACTTTTCCACCCTGCTGCGATTCACCCGAGCGCCCAGCTGGCGGCTGAGCCGAGCCCCGCGTGTGACCGAAACAAGTTGGTTATTTGTTTTAAAAGCCCCCAGAGATTGCAATGTGCGGTTGGGAGCAGTGCAAGGGGGGGGTGTAAAAAACAACAACAGCCAAATATGGTCTCTTTCCACATTTGGGGCATTTCCCCAACCAAGGAGGCTGGCTCTCCCGTTACCCAATTTGGGCACACGAGGCCCGCGTCCCCGATGGCGGGGGCACCGGCGTTTCCAAGAGGAGAATGGCATCTGTGGCCAACAACGTGGCAGAGGGACAGAAAAGTGGCCCAGTATTAAAGCCAGGAAGATCCATTACACCCCCAAACACACACTCCCCAAGTATGGCTTGCAAAATTCGCCTTCCGTGCTCCTTGGAAGGACCGTTTCCACACACACACACCCCGCAGCCACGGCGTCCACGTCGCCGCCACGAGGTCTTTGCCTTCCAGAGGTCCGCGTGGTTCCCCGAGAATAAATGCCCACCCCACACACCGCTCCCGAAAGGAGAAACCCCGGCGTTTTGGCCCAGCCGAGGGTGCAAACGGCAGGTCACGGCTGAGGGCGCCTCGTGGTGCGTTGGTCCCTTTGGGAAAAAAATTGCACACCCCTGTGGGACGTGGGGATAAGTGGCGCCCAGAAGCATCGCACATGCAACAACCCCCCCCCCCCCCCGTTCACCGCCAATGGCAACTGCAACGAAACACTCCAACCCACTATTTATTAAGACCTATAAAAACCTCAGAGGAAGGAAAGTTTCATGCAAACGCAGAACGGAGGAAGATGGTGGGGAAAGCATTGAACCAATCTGTTTTTCCGATTTACCCCCCCACCCCCACCCCTTTGACATTGTCAAGATGTTTTTCGGAAGGGGCCCGATTAAAAGAGCTGCAGGGAAAGGTTTTTTTTTGGAGAGAGGGAATATTTCTAAAATAAAAGCTAAGCAGGCCTCATCTTCCTGAGACAGGTATATATAGATTTTTTTCCCTCCTGCTCTGTGCATGAAAACAATGGGTATTTTAGGAACCACTACGAATATACATTAGGACCACCCCTATCCACTGGTTCATTATCCAATGATTCAGTTATTATCCACGGTTGGCAGAGGGCAGAAAATAATTCAGCAGCCACAAAGCAAGCTACTGTCACAAATGGCAGCCCTAAAACAAGCGACTGTGTCTCAAAACAGCCGTCATAAAGCGAGCTACTGTCAGGAAACAGCAGTTTGGGGGTGGTGGTGGTTGGGCAGGCGTTCTCTCTTATCCACGGTTTTCATTATCCACGGGAAGGCCTGGAACCAATCCCCAGTGGATAGCGGGGTCGTACTGTACATGGAGAGAAAAGTATTCAGGGCGGAAAGGAGGGATTATCCCAGGAGACGGTGTAAAATGTTGTTTTTTTCCTTTCATGGAAGGGAATAAGCCTCTTTCCTCGCTCTCGGCCAAGAGATGGGGGATCTTGCGGGGCTTTGCGGCTGCCTCGTGCGGGTTGGAGCCAGACTGAGTGCGTTTTTTCCCCTTCATCTCCACGATCCTGAACCAGGCCGGGACATCCTGTCCTTCATGAGATCCGGCAGCGCCACCGGCAACGCAGCAAAAGCAAGTTTTGGGGTTTTATGTTTGGGTCCCCCCTCCCCCCCAAGGCTGGGCGCACGTCGCATCTCGAACCCGCCTTCTGTTTACTCGCGGCGCCAGCGGAGGAGAGAAGAAAGACCCCGTTGTTTCCAGTCCCAGGGTGGATTTGGCTCGGCATTTCCCCTGAACCTGAACGAAGCAAGCTCGGTCCGGTTGAGAGGTGTTGTGTGAAGAGAGAGGAAGGCCCCAAGCGCTCTGTGTTTGCCTTGGCAGAACCCGAAAGGGATTAAAAAACCACCGGGAAATGGGGGTTTCAATTCCTTTGGTGGCTCAGGAGCTGGTGACGCTCTATTGGTGGCCATTAAATGACATTTAATTCCCTCCTTTCCGTTACTCAGATCGCTTCGGGAATCTCTGCTTTTCTTGAGGACTGGGACCTTAACTTTTTTTCTTTCGAGCAGGGAGCCTGTGTTTATTTATTTATGAGAAACATTTTTACCCCCTGGGAAGGGCTTACAACACTGACAAAAAAGCGGGAGACCAGGAGTATGCCGCGGTTGGCAAGAAACCTGTCAAAGCGCACAACGGCGATGGCAAAAAGGCATCTTGCATCATTTAAAAGGCGACCGCGAGGCTAAGAACAATAAAAAATAAATAAAAAAGGGGGGGAAATGCTACTTTGAGAGTTGGAGAACTAAAAATGGAAAGAAGAAGAAGAAGAAAAAAAACCCCACAAGCCGTACTGCAAACTCAGGCCAAGCAGTAATGTTCAAGCCGTTTAAAAAAAAAAAAGCTGAACATTTCCTGCTGTTGTGACATTTTCCCCTCTAGGCACGCACTTCCAGCAAAGCTCCACGCCCGAGCCAGCTGACCGGCTAAGATATCCTGTGCCGAGCGGCCAGTGGCCGAACGCAAAACAAAAGGCAGCGCATTTGACGCGTGCCGCGTTAAGCAAGATAAACCAATGTTTTCCACCTCTGAAGTCCTCTCTCTTTCTAACAGCGTGCTTAAAGGTTGAGCATCACCGTGCGTGGCTCTGCAGCCTCACAACAGTCTTGTGAGGTAGGATTCGGAATGAAAAAGGACGAGGGGGGAGGATGAAATGACTCCAGGGCTCAGTATGGAGCGGATCCTGGCTTAATCCCTGCCCGCGACTCCTTTTTTCTCCATTCCGGTTTAAAAAAGTGTCCCGGAGGTTTGCTTTCGTCAGAGAGTGAACAGATCTGCCGTCCTGATCCCCGCAGAACGATGGATCCAATTAACGGGATGATTATTAACAGGTCCCTCCGTTTTTCCTCTCCCAGGCACCTCGGTCCGGGCCTGTAACCAAAACCAGAGCTTGTTCCCTTTGGCCTCCAGATGGTTCCGTTTTTACCAGGAAAAAAAAAATCCTCCTGCGAGGCGTTGCCTGGGAGAGAATGCAAACAATGCCACCCCAAACCCCCTCCGTACCATCTCCCCAACCCCCACCCCACCCGGGGTTCATGGATACTCCATTCCCCCCCCCCGCCCCCCAACACACCCAAAAAATTTCAATTGCAAAGATTCCGAGCATCCACAATCTTGTCCTCCGGAGGGGAAAAGCTCTCACGCTGGTGATGAATTTGGCGGACTTTTAAAAGGAAATAAAAGAAAAAAGAACGGAACCCCTTGAGAAGGAATAAGTGTGAGCTACCAGCACGCGAAAGGCATGGCCAGGGAGCCTCCGTCCCTTTGTACTGCCTGCCAGAAGAAAATCAAAGTTTAAAAATCAGGATACCTCGAGACGGATTTGGTCGCGTTCTCAGTACAGGTTTCCTGTGCATCTTAATTTGACGCGTACTATTTTTCCGGCCAGTCACGTGATGTTTGATGCGCAGCTAACGCCCCGACGACAAGGGAGTATTTTACTGTTCCGTGCCCATCCGGACTTGTGTACTGCGCATCTTTTCCCCTTTTCTCCTGAGTTGTTTTTCTACGTCTCGTGCATGACCCCAGGAAAACCCTCTTTTTTTCCCCCTTCCCTTTTCCACAACTTTTGCACAAATTTCTGAGCTTGGGCAAACCTGGGACGGCCCCGGCTTTGTTCCACAGATTTGCTGGGACCGTCCGGGGGCGCTGGAGGTGATTCCCCTTTTAAAAAAAAAACAAATGCAACATTTATTCTTTGCTTCCTGCAGATCCGGACTGCAATACCTCAAAAAAAAAAAAAAGCGAAAAAATCAGCCCCGCTTTTGGGGGCAAATGGCTGAGCCTGCGTTAAGTCTATCGGTGGTTCGCACGGTTGCAAAACACCACGTGCGCATATCAAGAGGGAAAAGCAGAAAGGAGCCGGGGCGGGATGGCCACTTGGCATGAGACAAGGCTACCACGTCGGTCGGTGGCAGAAACACCAAACAAGAAAAACGCCGTTACGTAAAAGCGATGCGTCGCCAACTCGCCATTCTTCCTCCGGACTCCGGCGAGACCTTCCGGAGTTGTGTTGGAGGGGGAACCACAGCTATGCAAAAAGGTGGCAGACATACCAAGGGGCCTGGAAAAGCTGTTGAAGGGAATTCACTAACGAGGGCAAGACGGTGGGGGGGGGTCAATGCCGCTCCGAGCCAACCCATGTGTGGCCAATTAGGCCATCCCTGATGCCTTGGAGTGGCGTGCATTCCCACGGTTCTTGGAGCGGACCAAACATCCCGTTCTTGGCCAACAGCAAGGGAACAGAGCGCCTTGCACTCCATAGAGCAAAGCATGGCTTTCCGGGGCCCACCTGTGTCTGCTTTCTTGCCCTGCTTGGTTCGGATGAAAACCGGGGACGAAGTTGAGAGGTTGTCTTTCTTCTGCTGTTTGGGTCTCCAAGCATCCCAGGGGTATCCATGATTGGGGAGCTCCCTCGGAGGGGGTTTGCGCCACAGAAGGGCCGTTACTCCACGTCCGCTTTGTACCGCGACAACATATACTGTGTAATATACCATATTTTGTTGCTGTCACGTGGTTTTGTAGCTGTTCCCGCATCCCCAAGGTTGCCCTTTATTGTTACGGAACTTATGTGACCTCATCATTCTTGTGCATTCTTGTTTCGTTGTTCTGCGGCGCCATTAATTTTTACAAAAATTAAAAACGAGAGTTCGGTACATCGACATATCGATGTACCCTACCCTGCCACTTTTCCGACAAAAAGAGAGCAACTCCACCACCACCACCACCACCACCGGAGGCTTCGACAGTCACCTTCTGACCCGTCTCCGAGGGGGGGAATTTCGATACAGAGGCCATCCGGGGAATGTTGATGACCTCCTTCCACCCTTCCGCTGGGGGAGGAGATGTCGACGAAGACGTTGCAAAAGGCAGTGGCTTCCTCTTAATTAATTCTGATCCATTAATCCCCTGGCAAGCCTTCTGTGGTCACAAAGGAGGCCGAGAGAGCGAGAGAGAGGAAGGCGACTCAGGTGGGGCTGACAAGCACAGACCTGGCTCCAGAGGTCTGATCCGGGTCCCAACGGTTCGCTTCCCCGTTTGGGAAAAGACAGAACAGGTTTGATGTCCGGCCTCTGGGGAGGAGAAACAGCCCAAAATTTCCAAAAAGAGAGAGAGAGAGGAATGGGGAAGACAAGAACACACACACACACACACACACACACACACACACACACACTTAAGTGGTTTTCTGCACCGAAAGGCCATCGGCCTCCGCCATCCAGCTGGAGATGGTCAAAAAGGAAGAACAGGGAGGATGCCTGGAATAGTTTCCTTCATCGGAGGAAAGATTCCACCGCTCGGATGGCGACGCAAGAGCTCCGAGCGCCGCGTCCCAGCGAATTCTCACTCCTGATCAAGGGAGGCCTCCCCAGCTGTAAACAATAGAGCTCGAAACATTGCATGGAGCCCTGGAAATTTTAACAGGGCACGTCACACTCTTTTTTTGGATTGCTTGCTGTTCTTTCGGAAACTCCGCTTTCACAGAGACGTTGTTGGTGTTTTTGCTGGTAATGTGGTCCCCCCCCCCCGCCGTCCTGAACTAAAAAAGTGACCGGCTTGGAGGTGATAGATAGAGCGTTCGATGCAGCAGATGTGGCGGGCCTACAGGGAGCCCGGAGAGAAAAGGAACTTTGGTCTGGATTTAACAGATTTCAAGATGGGGGTGCAACTTTTTTGGGGGGGGGACGTGTGGTCACGAGAAATGAGGACGACGTCACACCCCAATGATGCCGGGTCTCTCCCTGGCATAATAGACAGAAAAAGGGATGCTTACAGAGATCTGTAGAGCTCCTGTTTCTACGAACAGGGATGGGATGTTCTCACACTTGGGTGATCAAAACAGGGCCACGGGGCACCAGCGTGCCGGAGGAGAGATGTACAGCTTCGGGGAAAGGACAATACCCCAAATGGGGAGACGAGTGGGAGGCAGCCAAAGGGGAAACCCCCGTGTCCACGACTACCTCTCCGAAAAATTCTCTCCTCGCTTGTAAATAGATAAAGTACTGGCAAAGCCTTTACAAGCCCCCGGTGAGCCATAAAACGGAGGCTCTGGAGGTAGCCCAGAGGAAGTGCCTTTTTTCTTTCTGTAGCCATTAAAAGGGGCCCCGGGTGTTCCATCCAAACTCTTTCCACTTTTTCCCTTCCAGATTTCCACCTCTCGGGAAAGGAGGACCAGGAAAAAGGGTGGGGTGTTTTTTTTTAACACTTTCGGATATCCGGATAGGCTGCCCCTTTGGTTACTACTCAGAAACTTGAAGGGAGGAAATGCCTGCTGGGAACTACACCTCCCATTATTCCCCCCCCCCCCGGCTAGCTTGGCCTCCCTTTCCCCCCATTCCGGCCCAAGTTACCCTCTGTGCCATTCAGGTGTCACTTCACGCGTCTCCATTTAGGGTTGGCTTCTCGGCCACCTTTATTTTCTAACCTAACCTGACCTGACGGCCATCCCATCATCCTTCAGAGGATACATCAAACCAGAACCCACCAAGGACCTCTTTCCTGCCGCAGAGCCTCCATAGCCAACAGCACTTTATCTCTGACAGAAACGGGCGATCACCCAATTACTGGATTCTCCCCCAAAAAAAAACTTTTCGGAAGTTTCTTGCCATCTGTTGCTAGTAAACAAACCTGAGAGACTACGGGCTCGTTTGCAAAGCAGTTCCTAACTAACGCTCTGGTTTGATTCAGGGGAGCTGGCTCTTGTTGGCTTCTCTGTTTTCAGTTTTAATTATGATCTTTCAGGGATGGTGGATTGAGGGATGGTGGATTGACTTTGGGGTCCTCCTAAAAACCAAACAGAGCCCTCTATGGTGCTTGAATCCCATCTGGTGCGTGACTCTCTGCAGCAGGCCGGAAACCCATCCCGAAAGGATGGACGCCAGAACAGTAAACCATCCAGAGGCACTGCGGACCTCCTCCTCCTCCATCTCCCGGGTGTGTGTGTTGGATTATTTAGGTTCTCCTTTTCTCATAAATGAGGTAATCCATTTGGGGTGCAAAGGGGAGGAGGGGGGGACCCCTGGGCGCCGGAAAAAAGGAACGGACGTGCTTCCCCGAACAGATTTTTTTTCCTTGGCAGCTCTCCGGTTGCCTTTTCCAGAAAGCACTTGAAAATCACGGCACAGTAAAGTTTTATATGACAGATACACTCCGCGGCAGCGCTGGGCTCTTTATGTGAGGAGCGAGAGGCGGCAGAAATATTTACATCTCAGCCCGCCGGCCTTTCCCTCCCCCCCAAATAGGCAGAGGTTCCCTTGGAGAAGGCAGAGTGTCTCTCTGCAGGGCTGTGGTTGCGAGATTTGAGAGAGCCAACGGTCAGTTTAAGTCTTGGGCTGGGAGGTCCAGACGGACAGAGAAACGGGCCGTGTGGACCCACTGGGTGGGTTTAGGCCATAAACGCTTTCCTTCGGCCTGTCCTACCACGCAGGGTCGGCGGAACAGCAGGTGGACACGTTGCCGACGAAGAAATTACGACAAGGCTGGGGAAAGTGGAGGCCCGTGGGGAAAGAGGAATCCATCTCCATGTGAGATGGATTCACCCAGTAAAGGAAACCACGACCTTGAGTTTGCAAGATGCAAGCAAGGCCAGGAACCGCAGAACTTTCTGAAGGTCGTAGGTTCGTAGGAGGCACAAATTCACGCCGCGAAACGATGACAACCACCTCTTTCACGAATTTTGGCTGTGACTTGTTTTGGCTTTGATTGAAACGGACTAGGGTTGCGCCGGGGAAAACCGGCATCACCAGGTCGTTGTAAAGCGACAGACCCGCCTTCTCCTGTTACTCCCGATGGCCAGGAGCAATGGGATTCGGAGTCCGAGGCCCTTTGGAAGGGACCCACTTGGGAAAATGTCCTCACCCGTGTTGATCTCACCCTTCCAAGCACTTTTGTCAAAGCGCTCCACGCATGGGAGTTTTGGCACTGGGAGAAGGTGGAGGGGCTTCTGTCGTTAACCTTTAACTGACCGAAAAATGCTTCAGCCCATGACCCGAAAGCTGGAAGGATGGGATTGAGGGGGAAGAAGACATGCTGGCATGTTTTTCCAACCTGGGGTCCAATCGGAATTGCCAGGTCCCTAGGAAAGATAAACCTCAATTTCCTAAGCTTCGACATCCCCCCCCCCCAAAAAAGCAGAAAAGCATACTCCCTGTTGGAAGACAAAACCGGCACCCCAAGGGAGACAGACGCATGGGCTGCTAGGTTTCTCCTTGCAAGGATTCATTTTTGAGCACTGGGGGGGGGAAAGGTTCCCATTTGCAGCTGGATCTCACTATGGGTTCAGGATTTAGCAACTTTATTCCCTAGCAGAGGTAGACAGGGGCTTGTGAGTCTCAGCCTCACCCTTCCTTCCCACCCACCCCGCCCCTGTGCATAAAAGCAAAACTCCCTGCCTGAGGAAAAGGAGCATCTCAAGGGGAAAAAAAGATCAACACACTGCACCTCCCATGCACCCGGCTAGGTTTCTGCTTTTGGGGAATTCAGCCCTAGTTGCTGAGGGTCATCCGAAAGGACAGTGTTCCCTCCTTCCAGTGCAACCAGCTCCTCCGTTAATGGATCTAACAGGTTTGCAACGGCATGGAAAGGGGATGGTCTTCCATCTCCCTTGGCTGTTAAGTGTTGGGTTTTTTTCAAAGAAGAGAAAACCCAAAACGACTTATCCTTAAATCAGCATGGGAAAATCAATAAACACAGGTGTCTCTTCCTTCCCTCTGCCTTTTCCCCTTCTTTGTGTCTCTCCCCACTCCATCCCACCCCTGGTTTCCTCTCTTTAAAGCCCGACCTTACCTTTCAGCCCTCGCTCTCGCTCTCCTCAAAAGCCATCCGTCAAAAAGCACTCCCGGGGCGAAAACCCTGCTTTCCCAAATCCAGAGCCATGGAGAAACCCCCGCCCCACCAGCACACACACACACACACGCTGGTCCAAACGCAAACGGATGAGAAATAATAATAAAAAAAGGAGAGTGCGAAGCCGTCTCGAAGAATCATCCGTGTTCCTCTTGGGAAGCCAGTCGACCCCCAAAAACTGCAAGGCACCCCCGGCCAGCCACGGGGGAGGCCGGTCACCCACTTACCCACCCCCGGGGGTCTGGTTTAATCCTCCTTCAGGCGCCCACGCCAAGGGGAACGGGCTCCAGCATCTCCTCTCCTCCGGGACCCACCCAAACCTGCCATGCCGCTACGACGAAACATTCCGGAGGCAGGCAGCCGTCAGGGTTTCTTTCCCTGGTTTTTCACCAAACCCCCCGGACTTTGCACCCCTCTCCGAGCGGTATCCAAACGCCGGGCTCCCAAGTTACGCGATCCTTTCGGGAATCTTGGGGTCACGCTTTCACGTTTTCCATCTCTTGTCCTCTCTACGCCCGGCGGGGGTCCCTGGCCCCGTCCTGGGCCATGCAGGTGGCTAACTTCCTCGGGGTGGCCCCCGGGGTCTTTTCCCGAGCCATGAGCTGCTGATCTTTCCCCACTTGTTGGATAAATCCAAAAGAAGTGTTCTTTTGCTTTTTCTTTCTCGAAAGAGTCCCAGGGCCTGGAGGATTCACGGTCCGTGACTTGCCACCCCAGAAGATTCTGCAAAAGCCATCCGGAGCCTCGGCCGCTTCGGCCCGGAGCCTCTTCTTCTGCAGACGCTCCGTGGCCTTTTTCTCCCCCTCTTTCCCCTGCGCTTCTTCCCTGCCAGCTGCCAAACTTCTCCACTGTGCAATCCTTTGGAGAGGCAGCAAAGGGGAGGGAGCAGAGAAAAGCAATGCAAAAAAGCAACGGTGTGTGTGTGTGTGTGTGTGTGTGTGTGTGGCGAGAGAGAAAACCAAAATATTGTTTTTGGTCCCGCGGAAAAGCGGCTCTAAGTTTTGGGATGTGTCCCTTTTTACAAGAGGGGTCTCCGGCGAATTCTATTTTTCTTTTCCCCCTTCTGAGTTTCTTTTCCCCCTTCTTTTCCTAACCAATGTTCACGGCCTCTGTTGCGTCTGTGCAACTTTCAAGGGTGTGTGTGTTTGTGTAATAAAATAGCAGGTGTGTTCCTCCGTGTGTGCACGCAGCTTTGATAGATCTGTTCCTGTTTCCCAGTTTATTTTATTTATTTATTTTAGCAGGGGAAGGTGGCGTGCAAAGATTTGAGGGGTGTGCGGTGAGAAGAAGCCAACCCCCCCCCACAAAAGATGAAGAGTCACAGGGGAGGGTGGGGCTCTGATAAGCCCCTCCTCCCCCTTCAAGAGGGACGGGTGTTGGGTTTCACGCATGCACCCTCCGAAATCCCGAAGGTCAAAAGTCCATCTCTTTCCTTAAGAGGAGCAGAAGGTGTTCTAAAGACCCCAGAAGAGAAATATTAATTAGATAGATAGATAGATAGATAGATAGATAGATAGATAGATAGATAGATAGATAGATAGGAAATAAGGAAGGGATCGATCGATCGATCGATCGATAGATAGATAGATAGATACGTGGTATTTCTTTCTTTTTTTTTTTAAAAAAGACCGCCCCCTCCCCAACACCTGCTTAAAAGGGACGGCCAGGAAAAGGTTAAGTGCATCCCATATTTCATTCTCCTCCCAAAAATAAAATATAAGCCCACCTGCCATTTGATCTCCCTGGGGACTTAAAAAGGGTGGGAGCCATTTTCTCTACCTTCCCCCCTCCCAATAATAATAATAATAATAATAATAATAATTGCAGTGTTTTATTTGGGTGGCCCAAAGCCTGACCCATTGATTGCGTGTATATTTTTCTGTGGAATTTACATTCCTTGACATCCAGCTATATAAAGCTGACCTGGATTTAGCGTTATTATGATTAATTCGGGCACGTTATCCAAAGAGAGGCGGCCTTGCCCATTTAAAGTGCCTTCTGGGTTTCTTTGGAAAGCCAAGCGGTAGAGAGAATTATATATCTATATCTATATCTATATATATTCATTTTTCCCACACACGACGTCTCTCCAAGGGGGTTGGGGTTCGGGCAGGATATTTTATTATTTTATTTTATTTTAGAAGCAAAAGTGGGTTGGAAAAATACTCCTTCCCGTTCTAAAACAGACAGAGGCCTTTTCTCCAGCCGGGACGGATGTTGGCCTGGGGAACCTCCTGCCACACGTTTTGATCCCGATTGCAAGGAGAGCGAGCGAGCGAGCGAAGGATAAGATTAATGTCTCCGATAGGGTGTCGTCTCCGTTCCATCAATAAATTTGAATTTGTTCCATCACCAGCGGGAAAGGCCCTTGTTTCTCTCCGGGGCACAGATGCTTTGCGCTCAGGGGCCCCCCCAAAAACTTTCTCACCGATGTCCACCTGCCAGTTAATTATGATGATGATGATGATTTTTAAAAGGGATGCCCCCCCCCCCATGATCCTTTTGACTCCTTCTCCTCCTTCCGAAGCAGGGGAAGAGACGGCGAGACCTGGGCCCGCCCTTCCCTCTGCCAGCCGCCCCGGGTCCAGATGTGTGGCCTATTAAAAGCGTTCCAGATGCCCCAAAAAACGCTTCCAGATGTGCGGGGGGGGGACGGAGGGAGGCGGTGGCCTAACCCTCTCCGAAGTACTCAATTTTTTTCCTGCCGGAACGAAAAAAACAGAGGAGGAACACAGAAGCAGCCTCTTTGATCGAGGGATGCTCCGTCGCCAGGCATTCCCTGCAAGCAGAAATGGAGCCACTCAGCACACCTTTATTTATTTATTTATTTATTTATTTATTTATTTATTTATTTATTTTTATATTTATATCCCGCCGGGTTTTCCTAAAAGGAACTCAAGGCGGTTAACCGAGATAAAAATTCCATCATGCAGACAACAACAAGCCTCCCGCACGAATGTCTCCTTGTTGTGGTCATCCGCTTAACTCCTTAGCCCCCACATTCCAGTTCTCCGGGGTTTGGGGAACCTTAGCTGAATAATTCTCTTTTCCTGTCCCGTACCACTGCTTTTTTATTTCCTTTAACTCTGCCAACCAAACCCCAAAACGGGCCCAGTTTGCGTGCTTTTACGGTTGATCCTAAGGGAAAAAAAGCTTCAACCACCATTTGGAATTTGGTTTTTTTTTTTTTGGGGGTTGTTGTTGTTTTTAAAGAACCGATATGAAACTTCTCCTTCCTTTCTCAGAGTGTTGGAAGGGTCCTCAGCCCCGCAGCTTCGAAAAATGGGTGCTGGGGGGGACGGACCCGAAAATAATACTTCTCTACTAGCCTGCTTTGCTAGTTTCCAGACACATCGTGGTATTTGCACCGTCTTCTGCTCATACCAGAACTGAATTGATTCCAGAGCCAAGCTGAACGGCTTAGCTTAGTTGAAGACCTTTGATTCTGTCTTGGAGGGAAAATATTAGGAATAATAGGCAGTGGGGGAATTATCTGGAGTTTCTCTGAAGTTAAGAAAAACATGGGGAGAAAGTTTTCTATCTTTGGGGGGGGTGAAAGAGAGTCCGCTGCATCTCTGCCCTCATGTTGGCCAGGGAATGAACTAAAAATTAGATTTATTCTTTCTCCCAGACATTGGGAAAGCTTGAGACCATATTTAGTGTTGGAGAGACGTTCTTCAGGCAGCCGCCTGTGCCTGCAGACATGGCAGCCTTGCAAAGGACAGTCATCTATTGCTGAACAGTCGCAGGACTAACATTTCAAAATCAGACGGTTACGGGGATCTTTCAACCCGAGGGAGTGAAAAACAGCACGGTTACCATGTAGCCACGAAAGCAGGCTTGATTGTTGTTGTTTTTATTTAACCCTGGCTTTTTACTTTTTACCTTTTTTTTATTTTTTAAGGATTTAGGTTTATTGTAACATTTTAAAGGGAAAAAGAGGTGGAAGTGCAAACAAAAGAGATTTAAACCAAACAAAAAAAAAACCCACCCAAGCCAGACTTTGTAAGAATGTAGCGGGGGGAAAGCCTAGAAAAGTTAAAATATAAAAAGGAGCTTTCCTCTCCTCCGTGTAAAGCACAAGCTAGAAGAAAAAGCAGTACAATTTATTTATTTATTTATTTATTTGACTTTTATACCGGCCCATCTAGTCCTAGAGCTACTCTGGGCGGTTCACGACATGGAATTGCATGCCAATTAACAAAGGAAGACGTTTTTTAAAAAACCAAAAATGCAAGGAGCATAAATAAAACAAAATAGACACACACCACCAACAACAAAAAAACTAAAATGACGCTAAAATGAAGCCAGGGATGGGAAACCTTTTAGAGACCGAACGCCCCAAGTGCGATTCAAAACCCACTAAAAATTATTTGCAAAGTGCCAATACAGCCATTTAACCTGGATATAGGCGGATGTGAAGGGGGGCAATGTCGGGAACCATGCCATGGGTTCGCCCACACTGGCATAAGCTCTCCAGGGCTGGCTTGAGGCATCAAAAGGCCATGTATACGAAGAAGCGTGAGTAGACGGGATGGCTTCGCCTTTCCGAAGAATCACATTAATTCTGAGAGCTGCCGAGCCGTCACGGAAGCAGGTCAATAACTCTGGAGTCCAGAGGGGACCCGTGGAGAGAGAAATTTTGGCAGGCCCATAGGCCGGCACCAAACATCCCGGGGTTGGGATAGATGACCTCGAGGGGATCCCCCCTGCTGTGGCATTCCAGAACGGGGCTGGCCCCTTGCCGACACACACACACACACACACACACACACACACCATCCCCGGCTTCTCGCACATGTGTCCCACATGTGGCTGGGCCCATAAAAACACGGTTGCCCCTAGCGACAAGCCCCTTGAAACCCGGCTTGGCATTTCCTTTAAAAATAAAATAAAATAATAATAATAAAAAAAACCCGGCTGGGATGGGATGGAGGCGTGGGGTTGTGGGGGTTTTTTTGGAAGGAAGAAGACAGGGTGTTTTGTTTGGTTTTTTTTCCCCCAATTTTTTGGAAGGAGGAAGCCCCGGTGAGGCTGGGTTGGGCCGGAGATGATGGATGGATGAAGGAGCCGATGGGAAACCGATGTGTGAACAGGGGAAAGGCCCGGTGGCTTCAGGCTGCCGGGTGGGGGAGATGGCTTATTTCCTTTCGGAGACAACAGGGGACAGGTTTATTTGGGGTGGGGAAAGGTGGCCGGGGATGGAGGCGAGGGAATGGGGTGCGGGCCCAGGCGAAAGTCATGCAGCCCGCCAGACGGGGCTCTTACCACGTTCCAAAAAACGGGCGGACAAAACAGGACGTCCCAGATCGGAAGGCGAACCTTCCCTTGGCCTCTGCCCGGCGTGAGCCCCGCTGTCCCGGGACGACCTTTACGTCTGCCGTGAAATCTCAGGAAAAGGTTATCCATTCTGGACTCTTTATTTATTTTCATTTCTACAGTGGACCCTTGTATAACAAACAGCTTGTACAACGTGAAATCTGTACAACATAAAAAATTCCAGAGATAGGGGAAATTTGCGTAACATAATCGCCTGTGGGGAAAATCCGTACCACCTAAAAATGGGATGACTCCGTTTTCCATGCATTCCTATGGGAATATGTATAAAGGAAAATTTGCTTAACATAATTTCATTTGGAACAAATCAATTCCTTTATACAAGGTACCACTGTATAGTTATTTTAGAGTCATTTTACCCCACTTGTTGGAAAAAAGGACCCCGGAAGACCCCTCTGAAGGTGGCCTAGCTGATACAAGCCCTGGTGCAAATGTTAGCTTGCGGGACGGCACTGCCAAGGGCCCGGCTGGACTACTACCGCAGGATGTGTCTGGGGCAGCCCTTGGCCACGGCCACCCACCCCAGGAAGTTAAAACGGGGCCGTTAACACGGCCATGAGATCAACCAGGGTGTCCTCAGAGATCTGGAAGGTTCGAGGCAGAAATGTCTCGCCTTTAGTTTCAGCGGATCAATTTCGGAGGGTTCCCACGGCCGTCGTCTCCTCGTCCTCCTCTCCCTCCGTGGGACACCTAATTTCCGAGAAAAGCATGCTCCAGCCCGAGACCCAACGGAGGGGACCCGGGCGCTGTTTTCTCGCATCGCCTGTCATTTTGCTAATGGAGATCAGAGCCTCCGGCCGGCCCACCTGTTTGCCATTAACGTTTCCCCCGGCCGCGGAATTGAATTATCGGGATTACGACCGCGGCCACGACGGTTGGACGCGCTTGTTGCTGTAGGTGTTGTCACACCAGCGCGTTAAAAAAAAGAGAAAGAGAGATGGGGGGGGGACCCAATGTGTGTTTTTCCCCCTCCTTGATTTTCTTTCTCTCTCTCTCTCAGTCCGTAATCCGTTCCATCTGGGGCTCGCCGTAACTCGATCGGCCGGGGCGGTTTTTCGGGGGGGGGGTATCGGCGAAGGAGGCGTCAGGCTTCCATCTCCTTGGTCCCCGCGTTGGCGAATCTATTTTAAATATTTAGGCTGTCTTGTTAAATGGAACACGAGCACAAATTAACTGAATTTTTGGCACGGGCAAAAGGGGCTCTCTGTTTCTCTCCCTCTCTCTTGAGGGAGAGGGGACATCTTTCGGAGAGAGACGTGACATGGAAGATCGCCGGCGTTCTTCGGAAGCCCCCGGTCACGGAGAGTCCCCTTGTGCTAAGCTTCCCGACGGCTTAAAAAAATATTCTAGTCCTCTGTGTTTTGGTTCAAAGGGGGGGTTCAAAGAGGGACCAAAGGCTTTGTGGGTCCGTAATATTTTCTACAGGCTGGGAAAAAAGAAAAAGGAATAGACGAACAGAACGTGATTGGGGAGGAAAGGAGACATTATAGACCAGCCGTCGTTAGAAGGGGGAATTCCTTAAATGCAGACAGCATCTGAGTTAAATCCACCCACCCGTGTGGTTTGCAATTGATCTTTCGGGAGAGAAGCTTTTAGACAGAATCTGAAAGACATTGCAAGTCAGGAGGTTAATTTAGGAAGGATCCCAGATTTTTTTGGAAGGAAGAAGGGGTGGGGGGAAAAAACCCAAACATTTTCAGAGCCCGTGGGAATCCCAGGTCTTGCTTCCTCTGCTTTCGGCTTCTCCTTGACCCCGTCCGTGCTCTCCAACTGAGAGGAGGGGAGGATGGGTACCGGATGCTGGACGGGCCAGTGGAAAATTCTGGGCCAAGAAGGGATGCAATTTTTTTTTTTTTTTTTTTTTTTTTGGTACCTGAGAATAACCCCCGGCTTCGTCACAGGAAGCGCCTGGTCTTCAGTCACATGGGCCAGGGGGACGATGGGTTTTGTGGTCCAAGAATCAGCTCTGGATTCTTGCTGTTTGCCAAGTTTGCAGGGTTACCTTGCCCTTCTTCTGGGCACCAAGAGAGACCTCAGGACACCCTTGTAGGGAGACTGGCGGCCACAAACTATACCCAAAAGAGAAGGGAGGAAGCCTTGTAGTATGACAGGCCCACCGGCAGGCTCACCGTCCTGATAGGGAGGATGAATCAAAGTGAAGGCATTAGAAAAATCGCCCCCAAAAAAGTTAACCAACGGGCCTGGGGGCGATTCATCTTTCGCCCCTTCTGGGACAAATCCCGTTTATATACACTTTGGAGGAGCAATAAAAATTCTTGGATGAAGGAACCCGTCCTGACGGCACATAAAATGATCAGAGAGAGAGAGAGAGAGAGAGAGAGAGAGGTGGGAAAGATCAGGCGGGC
This sequence comes from Phrynocephalus forsythii, assembly GCA_029282475.1. Classification (NCBI taxonomy): domain Eukaryota; kingdom Metazoa; phylum Chordata; class Lepidosauria; order Squamata; family Agamidae; genus Phrynocephalus; species Phrynocephalus forsythii. The sequence continues at coordinate 8,502,683 of JAPFRF010000018.1, forward strand.
CAGGTGGCCAACCAGGCTGGGTTTTGGAAATATATATATTATTTTTCTGGATTTTTTTCTCCCTGGGAGGATTTGTGATTATGTTTCTGGTTCACTGGGTGCAAGCGTTTCCCCCTTCTTTTAGGGCTACCCAGTCCACAGCCAGCCTTAGCTGGGAATTCCCAGAGTGCTCCCCGTCCATAAATACATGGATTTTTATTTTATTTGATTTGATTGCATGCAGGTCACTCTCTGTCTGTGCAAGGTTTAGGGAACCCCAAAATATTTTCATCCCATGCCCAGAGCCGATGTGGGGTTTTCTTTTTCTGACCCCCCCCCTCACCTGGGATGCTTGGGCATGGATCCATCCTCTTTGCAAACCTTTCTGTTTCCATGGCCTTGGGGTTACCTGAGCAAGGAGCGTCAGGGGACGATGGGGCTCGGAGTCTTTTAAAAAGGAGCACACGCGGCCTTGGTAAGGGAGGGGAGAGGGTCGGGAAATAAGGTAACGAGGCAATTTGCAGTTGGGGGAGGGTGTGTTCTTATTAGGAACAAAACCCCCAAATTGTCTCCACTCTGCCCATGCTAGACAGATGGGCTTTGTTGTCCCACAAGGCTTCCAGCCACCGGGTCCTCAGTAGAAGATAAAACCCGACACGTTGTTTCACGCCCGCCCTTTGATTTAATAGCGATTCCTTTCGCCAATACAGACACATTCGTAGACTCCCCCTCTTTGGGTGTTCGATTCCCCCCTCTTCTGCGTCCGACCCCCCAGAAAAAATAAATAAAGACCTCGTTCAACAAGGGCTTTCGGATTATCTTGGCAAGGTTGCCCGTGCCGCTGAGAGACTACAGCAGCCGACCTGCGTGTGTTTCTTTACCTAATTATATCTTATTACCGCTACACAAATAAACAGTGGAGATTTGCGGTGAGCGGCTGTGACACCCGAGTGCAGCTCCGTGGTTTATTCGAAGGAATTCTCGCGGGTGTGTGTGTGTGTTGGGGAGTGAGAGAGAGAGAGAGACAGCCATCCACAGGGCGGCCCCAAGAAAGAAAGCCGCCTGAGGCACGAAGCTTCGGGGGGGGGGCGAATCCGCTCCAGGATTCTTGCGGCGGCCCCTTCGCAAAGGACGGCCCGCCCGGCCCGGCCGTCCACCAAAACTCCGGCGTGCATTCGGAGCCAAAGGAGAGGAAATTTGGAAGAGAGGAAGGACATCTTTATTCTTACAGCCCCACTGACAGATGTGGGGCCAACTGGTTCCTGATGAACACATGGCAGCCTCAGGCAGCAGGGCGCCTTGGGTCAGCCTCTGTTTTTTTCTTCCCTCGGTTGCCCGGGCTAGCCGTGGCTTCCCGGGTGCCGAGGTGCGCCATGACCTCAGTACACCAACCCCGGCTTTTCGTAGCCTGCCGGAAAGGCGTTCAGGAAACACTTTTTAAAAAAATTACTTGGCAATTAAACAATGCCCAGGTTCTTCCGTGCTCATCTAATCCTGTTTGCATAGGGTTTTATTTTATCTCCTTCCCAGGGTCCCTCCTGCGCCTTGGCCTCTGCCTTGTTGCATTTCCGATAGCAAAACTATCCATCTCTCTCCCCTCTTCGCCGAAACCGATTCGGGGGGGAGGATGCAGAATAAATTCATTTCAAGGCATGGGGGGGGGTGGATTCGGCCACCGTCGGACCCTTAGGGTGCCTGGAAGGTTTTCCCGTTGAGGCTAAATGTTGCATTTCAGCCTGCGCAGTGTGTATGCCTTAATTTAGACTCCGGGGGGCTGTGTGCCCCCAATAAAAACCTCATGCGTCCGTACATGGACCCCCCCCCCATGAGCAGCTGTTTAGATTGGGCGCTGACGGGAGACAGCTGGCGGTGAGGGTGCACGGAGGCGCTCCAATATAGTGTGTTTATTTTCCCCCTTATTCATCGGGCGTTTTTTTGCAGAGAAAGAAACCAGAGCAGAGAAGAGAGGACGGCTTTAGGGAGAACAAACAGGGACCTTGCCCCAAACCCGTCGGGAAGGGTTTCTGTTCCTGCTACCGTGTGCCAGAGCTGGCGATAGGGCACGCCACCGTGACAGGGCCTCGCATCCCACTCAATGGGTTAAAAAATAATAACAGGAGGCCAGGCTGTGTCCCTGACTAGGGTTATTTAAAAGTAACTTTTTTGGGGGAGGGGGGAGAATGCCTAGAAATTATGTCCCATTGCATCACCAAAGTCATCTGGTTCCCGCTCCTTGTGTTATTTCTCAAATGGGGATTTATTCTGTTAAAACGGAGGTAGTACCCTCTTAAACGCAACATTATTATTTGTGCTCCATGACCTCCAAGATCTGGTCAAGAAATCCAGCCGATGCGTTTTCCACCCGCAGAAGGACCTGTAAGGTCGAGTCTCTCTCTCTCTTCAGGTTAAAACTCCCAGAGTAGAGAACGATGGGGTGTGTAGTCCAAGGAACTGAAATATCCCATCTCTCTAATGATTAGATCTCTGTCTCCTCCTCCTCCTCCTCCTCCTCCTCTTCGCTCTCATCGCAACAACCTTGTGAGGCGGGACAGGGCCCCGGCACCCTCTCGAAAACCCATTAAAACCCTGCTGAACACCTCCGTAGGCTGACAGCTACGTCGACAGATTAGGCCAGGAGTGTCCAAACTTCGGCCCTCCTGATGTTTTGGACCACAACTCCCAGAATCCCAAGCCTGTATTGCCAATGACAAAGGACTTTGGGAGTTGTGGTCCAAAACATCTGGAGGGCCGAAGTTTGGACACCACTGGATTAGGCCCTCTCCGGGGGGGGACCTCTCCCGTGCGGCTGTCATTCCTTATAAGCCAGCTTCCTTGATCCTGACATCCCACCGCTACTCCTCTCCGCTCCGTGTTTCTGCTGTTAGTTCGGTGCGTGTTTGATACGGCTTGCTTCTGAGGCTGACAGGTCTTGTAACCAAAGCCCCCCTTGTCAATATAAGCAGAACATTTTGCTTTTTTGCTTTTTGCCCACCCACGCCGCTACTTTGGGGCAATTGAGAGAGAGAGAGAGAGAGAGAGGCCACCTTTTTTCCGGACCTCCAACCCTCTTCCTTCTGTCTCCGAGCCTCCCCCCCCAAAAAAAATATCAATTTTAGCTGTCACCTTAAGCCCCTGTAAGCCTGGAAGGTCACCCACTGGAGGAAACGGAGGGCGGTAGGGCAAACGGAGAGCTTTTTCCATTTGCCAGCTGGTTCCAGTCAAGCCGGAGATAAAAAAAAAAACAACCGCCAAAGCACCTTAATGGAAATCTCTGACCCACCGATCTGTTTACATCTCCTTTGGTCTGTCCATCCTTCTTTCAAATCCCCAGGGAAGGAAGGAGGTCTCTTAAGTCGGGGCTGTTCCTGAGCACCCCAAAGCCAGACTAGATGGATGGGCTTTCTCTTTTTCTCCTGCCTTTGATCATGATGTGGTTGACCCCCCCCCCAAGTCAAAACTGATGCAAACCATTTGTCGGATTCAATTTAAAAAAAAAAAATTGTGTTCCCTTGGGATTTGGGGGGGACGGGCGGTTGTTGGAGAAACGGAGGCCAAGTCCTGATCCTCGCTTTTGTTTTGGTTCATCAAAACTCCCTGACTTTTTCTGAGATAGGTCAGGAAACAACTCCAGAACGCATGTGGCCTGGGAGGCGGCGGCGAGGGGGATGATGGGACCTGTTTTCCTCCAACATGCTCAAGGAGAAAGGGTGCCCTTGGCTCTCTTGGCATGTGAGATTTGGGGACGGGGGTGGTTTTATTGGCTGCCCACCAAAAAAAAAAAAAAAAAGCTCCCTTCCTCGCTTCTCAAGACCTGGACTCTCTCTCGGCCAAACCTATTTTGGGAAGAAGGGAAGGAGGGAAGCGTCTCCGAGCGCCGGCCGGCCGGGGGTGGGGGGGTGGGCAGAAGATGACATTTACAAGGTGCCAGGGAGATAGGACCAAGCGCAGGCTGGGAAAAGCGAAAGAGGAAGAGGCCAGGAGGCATGCGGGCATTTTTTTTTTGAGACTTATCGGCCCTGCATTGGCACGCCGGAAGAGAGGACAATGGTGCTCGTGATGGAAAGAGCTCACGGCCGGGCCAGTGTCCGGCCACGTGCCAAACGCCACCTCGGTGGGCTGGCAATAGATAACCCACCCGTTTTGTTTTTAATCCCGCCAGTCCGATATGTTTCCGATAAAGCGCCAGTGTTTGAAAAATACCCCCTTTTAGGGGGCCAGGAATATGGAGAAATCCAGTTCGCCTGGACGTGGCTCTCCTTGTGGGTGCCATGCTTCTTTTGCTGTCGTTTACAGCGCCTCTGCAAAGGGGATGCTGGGCGTTAGCCAGGCTGGCTGGCTGGCGGGTGATGGGTTTTGTAGTGCCTCTCGCTTGAGACGAGGTGGCTTCGACAAGGGTTTTTATAAGTCGGACGGACTCCCGGCCTCTGTGGCTTCTTATGTCCCTGTTTTAAATCGGCTCGTTATTCAGGATTCAGGGGCAACCCAGAGGCGGAGCGGGGTGGTACGGCCGCGGAAATGGAGTTATATTCGGTTTTTTAAAAAGTGTTTTGAGCTTTTCTTCGCCTTTCGGAAGGAGAGCTGTTGTGCATTGACTGGAAATAGGTTGAAGTTTTCACTCAGGTCCACTCTGTCTAGATTGGCGGGGAAAAATAGCCACTTCCTGATTGTTCGTTAACCAGGCCGGCTATACTGCATAAACAAGCCAGCTAGGCTGCCAATATGTTGAAGTTTTCACTCAGGTCCACCTTGGGAAGGGAGCTGGTCAATATCTATATGTAGCATATATATATTAAAGGCGTTTTTTTTTTTTTTTTTTTAACACTGAGAATTTAGGGATCTGGACGAGTTCAGTTCAAAGGGTTTGAGGTTTTCTTCCCCCTTTCAGAAGGAAAGCCAATGTGTATTGTGTGCATACTTCGGTCCTTTTTCCAAGGAGAAAAGTGAGGTTAAAAATAGTCTTAAAATAAGAAATAAAGAAAACAAATGCTTATATAGAGAGACATACCGTGGCGTAGCCTATATGTCTGTTATGTTTTATTATTCACTTTAAAATCCTGCCAACTGCCCTGAATGGCTTTTAGGCCTGATGGTGCAGTATGTAAGTCAAATAAATAAATATATGATTCCCTGATGACTGCCATCATCTCTAAAATCGGGCCTATAAAGGCTCTTCCTAAAAAGACATATAAAGGCTCTGGCTGGCTGGGAAGTGGTCTGCTGCCCTCTCCCGCCGAAGGCGCCCAATGGCATGGGGAACCGGAGATCCTCTGGCACTCAAAAAAGCAGCGCCTTGTATGGGTCGTAGGAGCACCTGTTGTTAGATGGAAAGAGGCTTTTGTGTGTTTGTGTGTCTGGGTACCACTCTTATGAGTCTGAGAGTGATGGGGTTTGGGTGAGGGGGAATCTTTGGGCAGCTTCTGTCCAGTTGGTGGAACAAGGCAGGCAGGTTGGTAAGAAACACCTGTCAAGGTGGCACTATTTGAGAGATACAGCATTGCATGCAAAAAAAGGAGGAAGATTGTATTTATTTATTTATTTATTTATTTATTTATTTATTTATTTATTTATTTATTTATTTATTTATTTATGGCATCCTGCAAAAACTCAATAGGAGTGACAGCTTTCTTTTAATTCAACAACATTGGCCCAAATGTTTCATGGATTTATTTATTTATTTAAAATATTAACACCCCCTTTCCCCAAAAAAAAACACACACCACACAACCAAAACCACAAATATGAAATGCTTTGTTTAAAAAAAAGGCAAATTATCCATCTTCATCTATCTATCTATCTATCTATCTATCTATCTATCTATCTATCTATCTATCTATCTATAATCTTGGGTTTCCTCTTCTGAAATGAGAAGAGGTTCCCCCCACTTTTTTATTTTGAGGGGGACTACAACTCCCATGATCCACGGCGGGGCGGATGGGGGCGACGGGGGAGTTGTAGTCCTTTGTTCCTTCTCCTCCCCTCCCCCTTCTGTGGCTCTCAGAGAGGCCGAAAGCGGGAGGCTAGAGTGGCTCGACATTCCTGGGGGACGCTCTAGCCCTGCCCAACTCTCTCTCTCTCTCTCTCTCTCTTTCTTTCTGTGGCCGCCTTGGGAGAAATGGCCAGGGCGCACTTCCGGTCCCGAGCGGAAGCGCTCGCGGCTTTCGCGGAAGTGGGCGCCCGGACACGTGCTGCAGGCACGCTGGGCCGCTCTGGCTGCCGGGTGTCTATGATTGGCTACCTTTCCCTCCCAGCCCCCCAGGTTTGCAATGGAGGCTTCTGGGGTGGCCCCGATCCGAGCCCAGTGAGTATGCAGGTGTGTGTGTGTGTGGGGAGGCTCTCCCCCTGGCCCCTCCCCCTCCCTGGCCCCCCCCCCTCTCCTGGCCCCTCCCCCTCCCCTGCCCCCCTCCGATTTGGGGGCCAAAAGACCCTCCCCCTTTGACTCAGAGCCCCCCCATTCCCCCAGCTTTGGGGGAAGCTCTTCTCTCCCCATATAAAGATTCCCCCCCTCCCTAAATGAAAAAAGCCCCTTCCCACCCACCCCATAAATGCCATGGAGACCCCCTCCTTCCTGACAAGCCCCCTCCTCATCCACATGCACCCCCCCCCAATCATCAGCCCCCCCATAACCCCCTCCTCCCCCTTGTTTCCCATATGCATAAAACAGTTTTAAAAATAATGTTATTTTGCCCCCCCCACCCCCCATGCAGGGTATATGTGGGGTGTGTGTGGATTCAATCAGTTCAGGTACCAATTAGATGCACTGAATTGCCAAATTAAATGAGTCAAAGCGTGCACCAAACGAATTAAGTGATATAGGGCTCACCCCCATGTGTTTGTCAGGCAGGAGGGGGGTGCAACTGGTTCTGACCTTGCAGCAGACCCGAAACACACACACACACACACACACACACACACACACACACACACACACACACACACACACACACACACACACACACACACACACACACACACACACACACACACACACAAATGTGCACCTAGAGGACAGGGAGGGGGGGGATGCAGGGCAAAAGTCCTGGCTGTGATGCCCAGATCGGGGCAGGAACATGGAAGCGCCTGTATTTTGGGTGGAATGGACAGCCGGTTTATGAAAACCCACAAATAAACATGAATAACAGTTGCTTTCTTTTTGTCCAGATGCCTGCCGGCTAGAGCTGTCTTATATAGATTCATAGGATTCTCTGTTGCAGCTCTTTTCTGTGCCTTTTTGCACCACAGAGACTTGACACCGATTCCCTTGAACGCAGAGGTGCTCCGTAAAGAGAAAAATCTGGTTGTCTAGGACTGAAATCTCACCCTCCAGATATGACCGTCCTTTCCCACATATCTTAAGCACCTATCTGCTTCCTTTCCAGGTATCTTTCTACCAAAGAGGACTTCCACGCCTACCTTGACCGGGAAGGAAAGCCGCTTCCCAACAAAGACGGGGATGAACATGACGGCACGGAGAAGGACGCGGCCGGGGACGTGCCCGAACCGCCCGCCAAGCTTCAGAAGCTGGAAGAGAGCCAGACCGAAGCGCCTCCTGACGGGCCCCACCAAGACGCCGCCGGGACGGGGCGGAAGAGGGCCCGTGGGCAGAACAAGGGGCGGCCGCGCATGAAGCCGACGGACTACGAGAAGCAGCGCCTGTGCCTCTCTGTCGTCCAGGTAAAACAGAGGCGTGTGCGTGTGTATGAGTCCAGATTGCCCCCGCTTGGGGAGGTGTGAGTGTGCATGTTGTTTTAATATGCTACGCTGCCTTTTGGATGCTCCTTTGGGGACTGCCTTGAGATGCTTTTCAGGGCCACCGAAAACAAGGCACCCTTGTGGGTTCGTGGAAGGGGGGGACCCTCTTTGTAACCGACTTCTCTCCCCCCCTCCCTCTTTCTCTCAAAGGACTGCGCCGAGAAATGCTTCATGGGTCCTCGCTGCCGTTTCGTCCACGACGTCAAGGAATACCTGGCCCAGAAGCCCCCCGACCTCGGCGCCCGGTGCGTGCTGTACGAGACCTTCGGCCGCTGCGTCTACGGGGCCGCCTGCCGCTTCGCCGGCGCCCACCTGGGCGAGGACCTCAAGAACCTGGTCAACCCGGAGCTGCTGAAGGAGTGGGAAGGGAAGGCGGTGGCCCGGAACCACTTGAGCAAAGACCTCCAGCACCAGCTGCGGAAAAAGACCTTCCCCTTCCCGGCCTCCCAGGAATATCTCAGCCGCCTGGCCACGCTCAACCGTGCCAAAAGGGCCGGGAGCCGAGGGCAGGCGGACCCCGTGGAGCCCCCAGATGACGCCGGGAGGATAGGGTCTCGATGGCGTGGCAGAAGAGGTCCCTGAGGCCTCCCGCCTGTCCCAGGAGGGCGGCCCCACGTCGGAACCCGTGGAGAGCCCGAGCCCGGCGTCGGCAGCGTCGCAACCGGCTTCCCAACGGGCTGGCGCCGTGACGGATGAAGACCTGGTGAGGTTAAGGCCGTGCGAGAAGCGGAAGGTAAGGCCAGAGGGAAGGAGTGCTTTCGCAAGCCACATAAAAACAGAAGACGGCGGGTTTAGCCTAGAATCCTAGAATCACAGAGTTGGAAGAGACCTCCAGGGCCATCTAGTCCAACCCCCTGCCATGCAGGAACTGCCCCCCACTCCCCAATCACTGGGATCCTCCTCAGTTAGGCAGGATTTTCCTGGATTTTTCCCCTTTCTCCCCAGAAATTAATCCCCTTCTTCACCTTTTCCTTCCTTCTCTCTTGGACCAGCTGGATCTGAGCGGCAAGCTGTACCTGGCGCCCCTGACCACCGTAAGTGGCCGACTCCACGCGCCACCAAAGTGTGTGCTTTTGTTCGCCCGTCGGTTTATTCCAAAGCTGGGAGAGGAATGCAGAATTGGGGCCGGTTGGTTCCGTGGATCTGTTTGGAAGAAGAGGGAGGGGAGAGCAGAGGGCGCAAGGGTGTGTTTTTGCTTCATTCCTGGCCCTCCATGGTCAGCGAAGACCAGGGGCCTCATTTTGTCCACCCCCAAAGCAGAAGACTGCCACCAAACTGTGTCCTGGGTCTTTTTCTCTTAATGATAATAATGAGTTTATTAATATTCCATCCTCTTAACAATTGATATTTCTAAATTAATTTCTACAAACTATTCCATTTGTCTTTCCTCATATTGTCTGGGTGCGCTTAACATTAATCACATCACGTCTTAGTAACACCTCATGCATTGGTTTCTTCTCTTCAACCAGTCATAAAATCTATTCCACGTGGAGTAATACACAGAGTTCTCTTTTTCTTTGATTTTTAATGTCGTTCTGTCCATCTCATCACAGTCTAAGATTTTTTTGGATAATCATGTCCTCCTGAGGTATGTTTTCATTTTTCCACACGTGGGCCCACGCTATTCTAGCGGCAGTCAAGAGATGTAATATAATATATCTGTCCTGTAATATTAACATTTTCTGGCACAATGCGTAGTAAAAACATTTCTGGGTCTGTCCTGAGGCTTTGGCTGCTGTGGAAGTGGATCGCAAAACACTTCGTGACCCAGAGAGGAGGAGGGAGGGAGGGAGGGTGATGCGGTGGCGTGGATCTCCTGCCATGCTTCTGTCTCCGTCCCTCTCGTCGGGGGGTTTCCTTTGATAGTGCGGCAATCTCCCATTCCGGCGGATCTGCAAGCGCTATGGGGCGGACGTCACCTGCGGCGAGATGGCCGTCTGCACCAACCTCCTGCAGGGCCAGTCCTCGGAGTGGGCCCTGCTCAAGCGCCACCGCTCGGAGGACCTCTTCGGCGTCCAGGTAACGGGTTCCGGGAGAGTGGCGGCGATCCAAGCTTGCAGAAGTGTCGTGCTTTCGGAGTTGTCGCCCATCCCCTGTCTCTGTCCTGCCTTGTCCCTCCAACTCCCTGCAGCTGGAAGGAGCCTTCCCGGACACCATGACCCGATGCGCGGAGCTTCTGAGCAAGACGATCGACGTGGATTTCGTGGACGTCAACGTGGGCTGCCCGATCGACCTCGTCTACAACAAGGTAGCAGCCGGAGGCGTCCCGGGGCGGCCTGTATTTATAGAACGCCACCCCCTTGCACAGATTAAACACCACCAACACACACACACACCGTGGAGCACGCTCAAAGCCCTGCAAAGAAACCCCGGGGGAGAAGGGATGTCAACATCTCTTCTCAGTTCCTGGGATCTTGGGCGGCGTTGCTCCAAAGGGTGGCCGTTGACCGCTGTCCTCTCTGTCTTTTCCTCAGGGCGGAGGCTGCGCCTTAATGAACCGGGCGAATAAGTTAGAAGAGATTGTTCGCGGCATGAACTACGTAAGTTTGGCCGTCGGGTTGGGGGTCGGGGTGAAATGGGGGTTCCTCCAGCCTGCCTCGACCTGCCAACAGCACCCAGGCGATGTGGGAGCAGGTGGAGGGACGGGGCTCTTGGCTAGAATGTCTGTGCTCCCTCTCAAGCTCTAAGGCGCTAGTCCTCATGGCTCTTAAGTGGCCAGCGAGGCCTGGATCTGCAGCACCGGCCTGCCTTGGGAACGGATCCTGCCCCTTTGGGCGTTTAAGGACCTTCCAAAACCTTTCTCTCCTTTTGTCAGGTCCTGGATGCCCCCTTGACCGTCAAAATCCGGACCGGCGTCCACGAGAAGACCAACCTGGCGCACAAGATCATCCCGAGGCTCCGGGACTGGGGGGCCTCCTTGGTCACAGTACGTGGAACCCCCTCCGTGGCCTTGTGGGGGCGGGAGCCTTCCGCCGGCCTTGGCGAAGGTTGGCCTTTGGGGTCTTCCTTCCTTGGTCCCAAGCGAGACTTCCCGTTTATGACCACCGCCCGTTCTTCGTATGGAGGTCTCTGAGGAACTCCCTGGCCACGCGGAGACTGGAATCTGGGTCTTCCAGAATACCCTAACCCTAACCCACGCCACTTGCCACCAGCAACAGGTGGGGCTGAGAATTCCTTTTCCAGACCCTGCCCCCCTTAATTTCCCAGCCGGCTCAGTTGGGCTGTCCCCCCCATGGTTTAAAGACGTCTGTTTCTTTCCTACTTTCCCTCATTCGGCACTGCCAGGCTCTCTCCCGCTTCCAGGCCACTCTTTAACCCACGGCGGTGCCCATATGCTTCCCCTGTGGCTGGTGGTCGTCCGTGGCCAGCCTAGCTTTAAACACCTCCAAAATAATGGTGCCATTTTTGGGGAGGCGCCTGAACACATCTCCTCCTTTTTGCAGCTTCACGGCCGTTCAAGAGAGCAACGCTACACCAAAGTGGCTGACTGGAACTACATCGGCGAGTGTGCCAAAATCGCCAGCCCGATGCCCCTTTTCGGTGGGTACTTTGGACACACACACACACACCCGTCCCCGTTCGTGAGTGCTGCTTCCGCTCCACACCACACCCCCTTTGGCCCGTGGAGGGAGGGCCCGCCAGGCTGCTCCTTAAACCAGATGCTGTCATCCTGTCTGCTTCCACTTCCGCCTTCGGCGCCGGACGGGTCCGGCCAAAACCACGGGAGCCAATCCTTTTCAGGCGGGGCTCCTCCATCACCTCTTATCCCATCCTCAAAAATCGCCTTAAGGCCCGAGAGGGGACACCAAGGGAGCTGCGGATGCTGAACCCTGGGCCACAGGCCGGCCAGCTGGCCACCGCCTCTTGCATCCCCTCGTTGTGACAATTCAACAGAGACAAACGCACACCCCTTACGCTTATTTATCTCGCTTCCTTCTGGCCCCAGGGAACGGAGATATCTTTTCTTTCCAAGATGCCAGTAAGGCCATGGAGACCGGCGTCTCTGGGATTATGATTGGCAGGCAAGTGGTTTTTTTCCTTCCGCAGGGGGAGAGATGTGGGCCCCTCCAGAAGCCCCAAGGGTGGGTGATTCTCTCTTTTTTTAATATACACATACACACACACACACACACACACACACACAAAACAAACAGTTTGTATAACATAAAATCTGTACAACATAAAAAAATTCCGGTGATAGGGGGAATATGCTTAACAGAATCGCCTATGGGGCGAATCCGTACAACATAAACATGGTCGCGATTTTGGAATGTACTCCGTTTTCAATGCATTCCTATGGGAAATTTGTACAAAGGAAAATTTGCTGAACAGAATTTCTTTGGGAACAAATTAATTCCTTTATACAAGGGACCACTGTATTCCTTTTATCTTTGGTGGACTTTATTCCCCCCCACCCTTCTCTTCCTCCTCTCGGGGGTGTCCAGGGGGGCCCTGATCAAGCCTTGGATTTTCACCGAAATCAAAGAGCAGCGCCACTGGGACATCTCCTCCACCGAACGACTGGAGATCCTGAAAGATTACACCGGGTATGGCCTGGAACACTGGGGTTCGGACACGATGGGCGTGGAGAGGACCCGGAAGTTTCTGCTGGAGTGGCTGTCCTTCCTGTGCAGGTAGGGCGTCTCCGCTCGCCCCCCCCCCCGAGATGGACGGCGGGACTCCCTGCCACTGTCTGTAGCGGTGGAGTGGGGAGAATTACGTGGGTGTTTTGGCACACAAGCCAAGCACTTGTAAATACTTATAAATCATAGGGAAAAAAAACCCTCTTGCTTCCTTTCTTCTCCGGATGTGGGGCAGGTACATCCCGACCGGCTTACTGGAGCGCCTGCCCCAGAGAATCAACGAGAGGCCCCCTTACTACCTGGGCCGCGACTACCTGGAGACCTTGATGGCCAGCCAAAACGTTGGGGATTGGATCAAAATCAGGTAAATTGCCGAGTCAGGGAACTTAAACATCATAAAACCTCCTTTTCAGGGGGGGGGAGAACGGGGGACGTTTGGCCCGGCTGGTCCAGGGTTGACGCGTCTTATAGTTCTTTCCCCCAAAACACTTTTAGGGACGTATCTCGGCACTTTTATTTATTTATTTAAAGTATTCTATATCTCCTTTCTCCTTAAAAGGACCCACGACAGCTTTTGTCTTAAAAAAAAATTACAGTATTTAAAAGCTAAACGCAAGATAGATGTATGCAAAATATTCAAAAAATAATGAGACAAGAATTATTATTTAAAGGGTGTTCTTTTTCTGAGAACCCCTACAGAGTTGAGCTGGCAGTCACTAACAGAAATTCAGGGTGCCTTAAGATCTTTTCCGCTTGATAACAAATCTTTTTTTGTGGGGTTGTGTGGGTTCTTCAGCTCCCAAAGGAGAAATCTGTGGCCTCTCTCTCTAGTGGACTGTTTTCAAATATTATTTTGTTTTAAAGTGATCTGATTCTTTTGTTATTGTTGTTGAAAAACGGCTTTTTTCTCTATGTTTTTTTTTTCCTTTTGTCCTCCAGCGAGATGCTCCTGGGTCCCGTCCCGGCCAACTTTACTTTCCTGCCAAAACACAAAGCAAATTCTTACAAGTAGGACCTCCCACCCCTCCACCCCGGTCGTGGACGATGGGCTACGAGGAATCGCCCACCTTCCGCTTGAGGAGGCCTCGGGAGCCGCCTCTTTGGCTTTTCATCACCCCCCAAATAAATAAAATAAAAAAGATCTATTTTTAACTTGGCTGGCTCTGTCATCTGGTGGATCCCAGTGCTCTGGAGCGTTTCCCAAGGCGCTGGCGGCCTTTCCGTTCGAATGTTTCAGAATGGCATGTCCAAACTTTGGCCCTCCAGGTGTTTTGGACCGCAACGCCCACACGTCTCTTGCTCTTGGAAACCCCAGGCTTGGAATTCTGGGAGCTGTGGTCCAAAAGATCAGGAGGGCTGAAATTTGGACGTGACAAAAATTAAAAATAAATCCCATTTATTCTGCCCCGAACAATCAGCTGCTGCAATCTGTACACTGGAGAATAATTTAGCAGCTTCTTGCATTTGGTCAGCAGTAAGACTCGTTTGTTTTTTTATTTCTTCGATTTTGCATTTCTTTCCCCGGTCGCCCTCTCCACCCAAAGAGACGCTGCGGGCCCCGAAGTTCCTTGTGTATCCCCGAAGATGGCCTTTTTTTTTTTGACCTTGAATGGGGGCTTTTTGCTATTTCAGTGTCCGCAAGAGAGAGCAGGACTAAGGAAAATAGGGGGTCGCCCCATAATTTTGGGACAGTTAGGGTGGTGTTGCAACACTCCTTGCACTGAGAAATCCAGCGCCTCAGGGGGAGAAAGTGGGGAAGAGGTTGTGTGTGTGTGGGGGAGGTGAGGGGGTGGGAAAGAGGTGGAGAATGGGAGTTGTAGTCGCGCGCACACACACACACACACACACACTGATCTTGGGAGACTTTTATTCTGGAGCATTTTGCCCCGAGATGCTCCCCTTTGGCACCGAGTGAGTGACCTGAGAGGAAACATTTCCATCGAAAATAGTATTGTGTTTTGTTTTTGTTTCAAATCAAACAGTTCCTCTGAGCATATCTGGATGGAGGTGTTTATTTATTGGCGTTGGGGGTGTGTGTGGAAACTGAAAAGCCGCCGAAAAATGATATTCAATAAAATGCCTAAGGGAGGGTGTTTGTGTTACTAGGCAAGCCGGGGGTCGATTGTGGGACTTTTGAGGGCGCGCCTCGATGAGGACTAGCGCCTTCGCCGTCCCGTTTCCCCCCCCCCCCCGCCGCCGCCGCTGCTGCTGCTTTTCCCGGCGGCGAGCGGGCTCCTGTCGCGCAGGCGCAGAGGCGCGCCCCCGTCTCCCCTGGCAACGCCGGCCCTTCCTTTCCCCCATTGGCCGTTCCGCTCCCCGCCGGCCCCGCCCCCCTCCGCGGCCGCTATTGGCCGAGCCGCCGGGGGGGCGTCCCTATTGGCTGAGCCGCGCCGCCCGCCCGCCGAGGGCCAGCGAGAGGGAAGGGGACGGAGGGGCGCCACTTCCGCTTCCGGCGAGGAGGAGTTGGAGGAGGAGGAGGCGACCGTGAAGCGAAAGGGGGGAGAAGGCGCGGAAGGGGGCGCCAGGGCCGGGGGATCGATCCCCGCGAGCCATGAGGAGGAAAGGGCGGCGTCGACGGGGGCGGCCCTGAGGGGGAACCCGGTGGCGCGCCCTCTCTGTAGCCCCGCCCACCCTCCGTAGCCCCCTCCCCCCTCCCGCGCGCGCCAGGCCCGGAGAAAGGAAAAGAAAAAACGAGGCGGGCGGGCCCAGCCATGGACAACCAGGTGAGGGCGGGGCTTCCCGGGGGGGGGGGGGAGGAGGAGGAGGAGGAGGGGGCGGGGTTTGGCTCCCTCAGAACGCAGAGAGGGGGAGGAGCCTCACGGGCCACGCCCACCCGGCTAGGGGGTCTGTGTGTGTGGGCGTGGCCTCACCTCCCGTTGGCGGAGGTGGGAGCCACGCCCCCTTCCCGCTGGACCTCTCAGGGGGGGAATGGGGGCGGGCCTTCAAGGGAGGGGCCACGCCCCCTCGGAGGAGGAGGGGGAAAAGGGCGGGGCCTGGTGGGCCCCTCCTCCCCCGCCCCCTTCGTTTGAATAGTGGGCGGGGCTTTCCCTGGGCTAAGGTGATTGACCCCCCCCCCCGACCCTTCCTTTGTTTTTGGTGGGGAAGGGGGTGGGGCTTCCCCATAGAGGGGGGAGAAAGGGGGCGTGTCCCTCCAAAAGGGGAGGGGCCTCCCCCGGCTCCTGCAACTCCAGGGCCCATTCTCCCCAACCTTTGGCCACCTGAGCTGGCAATGACAAAGCCCATCTGCACAAGCCTCAGGCCAGGGGTTCTCCACCAGTGGGTGGGGGGTCCCCAGATGTGTCCTGGACTACAACTCCCAGAAGTCTGCCTCACTCGCTGAGCCGGCCAGGAATTTCTGGGACTTGTAGTCCAGGAACATTTGGGGACAACCCCCCCCCCACCCACCCACCGGTGGAGAACCACAGGTTTAGGCCATGCCGGCCGGGGCAGATGGGACTTGTAGTGGGGTTTTTTTGGCCTTCCCTGCTCACCCTCCAGGACCGGGTCTGCCTCCTCCATCCTCTATCTATGCATTCACGAGAGAGTTGGCTCTCGCACCAGCCATTGTGCCCCCTCGCACGCTTAGGCTCCCCTATCCCCCCCACACACACACACACACACACACACACACACACGGCCAGGCCTTGTCCTGCGCTCACACCCCCGACCCCCCCCCCACAGACGGGCGCTTTGTCTCTCTGAAGGGTGTAGGCCCAAATACAGACATCGGCGGCATTTTCTCTGGGTTCCCATTGGGCTTCCGTGCCGGTCTTGGGGCGGGTTCTGTGGGTGCCACCGCCCGTGGTCCTGAGCCGCCGTGGAGAGGCCCCGCGGGTGGGCGTGAGGGACCAGGTCCCCCCCCCCCAGGGGCTCTCCAGAGGATGCTGGCTGGGAGGGTGTGTGTGTGTGTGTATAGGGCCCGCCGGCATCCTTTGCAGAGCTGCCTGGCTCCCCTGGCTTCCTCGCTGCCACCGGGACATCAACCTAGAAGGTGGGCGCCTTCTTCCTAATTGCGGCGAGTGGCGCCCAGGCTGGTGGTTCTCCTAATGCACCTTCTTTTCCCCTCCCCTCCCCCCCGTATCCCTGTCCCGCCCAGTGCATCGTCCAGGTGAAGCTGGAACTGGGGCACCGGGCCCAGCTGCGCAAGAAACCCACCACCGAGGGCTTCACCCACGACTGGATGGTCTTCGTCCGAGGCCCCGAACAGTTCGAGATCCAACACTTTGTGGAGAGGGTGGTCTTCCGGCTTCACCAGAGCTTCCCGAAACCCAAGCGAGGTGAGCGCGGGCCTCCTTTCTGTGCCCGCTTCTTAAAAAGAAAAATCTGATTGCATTCCCTTGGTAGGTTTCGTTTGAATCTTGTAAGATGCCTCTTCAAAATCCCCGTTCTTAACTCGGGTATTTCTTGAATGCTCTGGGCTGTATATTGTCCTTTTCCAAGGAGAAAAGTGGGGGGCCAAAATATCCAAAATAAACAAACACAGGAAAATAAAATAAATCACGGGAAGAGGCCAGGTGCTGGATCCGGCCCCTTCTTCTCCCACAGCGTCTGCTTGGATGCTTGGTTACGCTTTCCTTTTAATTGATTCGATTTGGATGCGGCTAACACCATAGGCGCTGGAGTAGGAACTGGCAAGCCACTCCAGTAATTCCTGCCAAGAAAACTCCATGGATATGGGGTCACGAAGACTCGGTCACGACTGTAACGACGCAACACACACACACACACACACACAACACCATAGGAATATGTCTGTGAAGATTCTCAGTTGTCCAGGGGAGTTTATTTGGAATTTGAGTCATGGTAATCATGACTCAACTTCCAGACTATTTATTTATTTGTTTGTTTATTTTTGTTTGTTTCATTTTTATACTGCCCATTTTCCAATCTGGAACTCTGGGCGGTTTACAAGTTAAAAAGAGAACAATGCAATACAAAAAGAGAAAGAAAGGCAGAACCCTAGCAAGATGGATCAATGGGCGGGAAAAAAAAAAGGAAATAAATAAATGCATTAAATTAAATTAAATTAAAATTACTAATAAATTTATTTAGACTAATAGAGTTCATCTTTTAAAGCCTCACCAGTTACACCCAGATTATTTTAATTATAATTATATGCATATTGTCAATTTTAGATTTAAAAAACAACTAATATTTGTTGTTTTTATTGTATTTTATATTGTAAATCTCCCAGAGTCCCCTCTGGGGAGATGGGCGAGGGACAAATCTAAATAAATAAAATAAACAAATGCTCCGGAACCAGTTACAGGGGGCCTTGCTCCCCCTCTCTCTACCTCCTTTTGAGCGGCTTGGTTTTGGTGTCCGTTTCTGACGCTCCGTCGACGGTCAGAAAACGGCGCCGAAGCCTCGAGATCTAACAGGGCGCCTGTCGCCGCTTTTCTCGCCCCCTTCTTTAGTCTGCAAGGAGCCCCCTTACAAGGTGGAAGAGTCCGGGTACGCCGGCTTCATTATGCCCATTGAAGTCCACTTCAAAAACAAGGTAAAGGCGCAACCCCCCCTCCCCTCCCTTCCCCCTTGCACGGTTCCCTTCCAACGAGGGAGGGTGGGTGGGTGGGGTGGATCTCCGGCTGGGCCATGTCAAGCCCGCTCAGCGCCCGCCTTGGGTTTTCCAGGAGGAGCCGAAAAGAGTTTGTTTCACCTACGACCTCTTCCTCAACTTGGAGGGGAACCCGCCCGTCAACCACCTCCGCTGCGAGAAGCTGACCTTTAATAACCCCACCAAGGATTTCCGGCGGAAGCTCATCAAGGCAGGAGGGGTAAGTCGCCCAGGCCCCCTAACCCCACCCACCTACACCTACACACACACACACACACACACACACACACACACACACAGAGAGAGAAAGAGAGTGTGTGTCCCTGTGACGTTCACAGAAAGGATGCCCCCCCGTGTGCTTATACATCTATTCTGAGTTCTCTCTCGCGGGGCTCCGTTTTTAATTTTTCCTTCCCCGCTTAACTCGTTTTGATGGCCTGAGTGGGGTTCTTCAGTAGATCGTTGCGCTTTACTGCTTTTAAGTGGCACAGGGGTTAAAATGCCTGCACGGCAGCTAAAACTGTGCTCACCACCTGGGGTTCCGTCCCAGGTAGCAGCCGGCTCAGGGTTGACTCAGCCTTCCATCCTTCCGAGGTCGGTCAAATGAGGGCCCAGCTTGCTGAGGGGGTCAGGGGCAATGTGTAGCCTGCATTACTTTTATTAAAAAAAATCTGTAAACCGCCCAGAGACTACTTGAACTGGTATGGGGCGGTATATCAGCAGAACACTTTGCTTTTTTAAGAGACGGGGGGTTTCTTGACAAGGGACTAGACTCCATGATCCACAGGGCCCCTTCCATCACTGCAGTTGTAAGATCGGAATAAACGATATAAAAAAAGAACTGTTCCTTTTAGTGGAGCCGATCTAGTCGGCTCTCCGGTGCACAGTTTTTCAGAGGAGGTGCCAGCAGAAAAATACAACCCCAAGGCTTGTAAGGCTGGTATTTTAGTCTCCTCCTAAGATTCTAACCAGGCCAAAACTGCTTGGAGGAAAAAAAAATCTTATTTATTTGTTAGACTTCTATACTGCACCATCTAGCAACAAGAGCACTCTGGGCGGTGTGCAGATAATTGAGCCGGCAGACCAAGAGCAGTGTAACAATATAAAGATGCAGCTAATAAACCAATTGAACATAACAAGATTGACAATAAAACCATACCAATTAAGAAGCGGTGAGGGGGCCATTCTGGTTTTTGCCGTTAATCCGGGCGCGTTCTCGTTTGCCTGCACCACCAGTGGCTCCCTCCCCACCCCACCCCACAGTTCAGAGGCAGAGGACTCACCCAGGCCATCACAAACGAGCCTGGGGGGGGGCAAGTGACCAGGGATGCCACCCGGACCGACCTGTCCTCGGTCCCGGGCTAACTCTGCCCTCTTTCCTAGGTGATGGTGATGCCAGAAGGTGCCGAAGCCGTGTCCAGGCCCAGTCCCGATTACCCCATGCTTCCCACGATCCCGCTCTCCGCCTTCTCCGACCCAAAGAGGACCAAACCCTCCCACGGGTCAAAGGTAAACCTCCCGGATCATCACATGCGGGGATCTCTTGAAGTTGCCGCTTACCCCACGCGGAAGCCTCTCTAAGCCTGCCTGGAATGTCCCCGGCGCGGCCTTTATGGCTTTAAACTAGGCATGTCCAAACTTCAGCCCTCCAGATGGTTTTGGACCACAAACTCCCACAGTCCTTTGTCGTTGGCCATCTAAGCTGAGAATTCTGGGAGTTGTGGTCCAAAACATCAGGAGGGCCGAAGTTTGGACAGGCCTGCTTTAAACGTTGGAGGGCTGAGTGGCTTAAGGTTCGGAGTTCGCTTCGCCCCACTGGGGCCTCCCTGGACCGGACGATCCACACAGGTTAATCTAAGAAACATCCACTGATCTAAAAATATCGGAGGAAGAGGCTTTTAAACCTGGAAGGTGGCGTTTCGCCGTCTCTTTTCCCCTCGGTTTTGTGTCTTTAAGTTTCTGAAACCTTCAGGTTCACGGTTGCCTCAAAGCGACCGCGTTTATGGGCGCCTAAAACTTGTGACTTCGTGTGCGCATGTTACGACAACCGTCGGGTCGATCGCGGTGCCCGTTCTCTAATGGGTTCTGGTTTTTAACGGGGACGTATTGAGCCCCGCCTCAGGTCTTAGCGCTCGAAAGGAAGAAACAACGAAGCCTGGCGTTTGTTGACAGGCAGAAAGGGGGTCGCGGGTGACGGTCTTCTTTTTCTCTCCCCCCCCCCTTCTATGCAGGAGGCCAGCAAGGATGGGAACAAAGTGTCCAAGCCGCACAAGGTGACGCGGGAACACCGCGAGCGGTCCCGCAAGGACTCGGAGAGCAAAGGTTCCTCGCGGGAGCCGGAGAGGGAACCGGGGAAGCCCCCCAAGGACGCCTCCCGGAAACCCGCCGACAACAAGCCCCCCAAGGAGGAAAAGCCCCCCCCAAAGGCCGCCTTCAAGGAGCCCAAGCTGTCCCTCAAGGAGCCCAAGCTGGAGAACGCCTCCCCGAAAGGCGGTGGCGGTGGCGGGGGCGTCCCCCCAGCGCCGGAAGGGAAGCTGCCCAGCAAGCGCCCCCCGGCCGTGGAGTCGCCCAAGCTGGCGGCCAAGAAGGCGAAGAAGAGCAGCTCGAAGCCGGCGAAGGGGGGCGGGGGTCTCCCGGCCACCTCCCCCCGGGCCCCGTCGGCCTTGGCCCCCGCCTACGCCGAGAAGAAGCCGCCCAAGGAGAAGCCGGGGGGCAAAGCCGAGAAGGCCAAGCCGGAACCCGAGGCCAAGGCCATCAAAAGCCCCTGGAGGTGTCCGTGGTGGAGGAGTCCAACTCGGAAGAGGACGTCTCTCTGAAATCAGAGGTGAGGGGGGGACGCTCCCTTCCCTTGCGGGAGGGAGAGGGGAGGGGAGCTGGTTCTCTACATCCCCCCCTTGCTTTTGGTTCTGGGGGGGCGTCTTTTCGAAGGGGACTGACTGGGGAGGAGACCTCCCCCCGTGCAAAGTCAGGGGGCGAAAGGCAAGATTCACGCTCTCTTTCTCCGGTGTACGTATTGCAGCCATGAACTTTCTCTTCCCTTCTTTCTCTCTCTTCTTTCTTCTTTCTTTCTTCCTTTTTTTTCTGGGGCCTGAAGTCCGCCCCATCCAGCCCCTCGAACTCCAGTTCCAGCTCGGACTCCAGCTCGGACTCTGATTTCGAGCCGTCGCAGAACCACAGCCAAGGTGCGTTGCGGTGTGGAGGCCCCCACGTGAGTCTTGGCGTCCCTGCCGCCGCCGCCACCCCCTCCCCCTTGACCGAGCCCCCACAGCTCCCTCGGGAGGCGTTAGTCTGTTGTCATCGGGTTGGTGGCCACCCCTTCCGCACGGAGGTTTCCGAGCCTGGAAGGGAAGAAGGCAATACGGTCTCTTCGGACTCCGCGAGGAGCCCCTTTCTCGATCTAAACCTTCAAGGGAGCCCAGGCGTTATGAACAGAGAACAGCGACAGAACTGCCCAGACTTTGGTAGCCCTTGACCCCAAAGGGAACCCCATTTGCAGGCGTTGCCCCTGTCCAGGGGCAATTCTCTGCTTCTTAGCATGGCAGATAGCTTTCAGGTCTCAAGTAACAGACCTAAGGGCCACCTCTGAACGTAGCCACTGACTCCCCCCACACGGCTTGCCTCTGAGCAGCGCTGGTGAATTGAACTAGAACTTTATAAGAAGTCTGGCCATGACCTTAGGAGGGGGATTCTTCCCGACAGGGAGGCAGCCCCCAACCCCCAAAAAATGAGGGCAGCCAGGTAGAAACTAGAGGGCCCATCCTGTACATTTCTGCCCAGTGCCAAAGAGTGTTTTTCTTGTTCAGAGACATTTGACACCCCCCAAGCCCCCAAAAAATCACCACCAGGTTGGGTTTTGCTGTTGGCCTGAACGAGCCCAGAGGGACCATGAGACCACCTTTGCCGCCCGCCGCCCCTTGTCTGTAAACGTGGCCGAGGGCATAGTCTCCTTTTCATTTTCAAATGTCCAGGCCTGGTTTTGCTGTTTGTTTGTTTTTGTCAGGCTGGTGGTGTAGTGTTTGATGATTTATCCCCGGATTCTGGGATTTGAAATTTATAAGCCCCCCCCCCCCAAAAAATTGCTTCTCAAACTCTTTCTAGCCTGTGGGGTTTTTTTCGTGTGTTCTGGGGCTCATGGAGCCTTAAAAAAGGTTCTTTTTGGCCCCCACTCAGAGGGCGACCTATCTTCTCCAAATACCTCCCTGAAAGGGTGAAGCAGGCGCTGGCTGGCCCAGCCAACCCTCAACCTTCTTGTCTGCCAGCCCCCCTTTTTTAAAACCCGTCTCTTCCCCCCCTCCTCCCCGGTTCTGACTTCCCAGGGCCGTTGCGTTCGATGGTGGAGGACTTGCAGTCCGAAGAGTCGGACGACGACGACAGCTCCTCCGGGGAGGACACGGCCGTCAAGACCACCCCCGTCAGCCGAGACGCCAGGTGAGGGCGGCCCCTTTTCGGCCGGAGGTCCTCCCACCCCCGCCCCAGACCCCAGGGCTTGGCGCTTGCGGGAGGTGTGTGTGTGTGTGGGGGCTTGCTGTCTCTTAAGTCACACCCACGCCCCCTTCCTTCTCCCCGCGGACTCTTCCGGACGCTCAGGATCAGCGACTGCGACAGCGACAACAGCACCGGCTCCGGCCTCCCGAGCCGAGAGACCCCTCCCGGCCAGAAGCTGCCCCCTCCTAATAACAAGGTAAGCGGCTCTGGGTCAGGGGGGCCTTGCCTGTTCTCCCGGGACAAGCCGCCTCCTGCCGCCGCCGGACAGAAACCTCTTCAAACGGGACGGGGGGGTTTCAGAGTGAGGGTTTTGGGAAGGCAGCCCTTTCGGGGCCTGAGCTTGGCCCCACGGCAGGAGGGCGCTCGTGCCCAAACCTTTTGAGCCGAAGGGGCCGCAATGGATGCAGCTGGACTAGATGACCTCTAGAGGGTCCCTCCCAGCTCTGCCGCTGAGCGTTCCGGGTTATGAGCCGTGCCTTTGGCTTTCTTGGGTACTGCTTCTCCGAGGCCGACGGTCCTCCCTCTCCACCCCCTCGGAGGGTCTTCCTTCCCTCGTGTGTGTGTGTGTGTGTGTGTGTGTGTGTGTGTGTGTGTGTGTGTGTCCGTGTGTGAGGGAGAACCCTTTTCCGACTGCTTCCAGGTCTCCGGAAGGAAAAGCCCCGAGCCATGCACCAAGCCGGAAAAGATCCTTAAGAAAGGAGTGTACGATAAGGTACTTCCTTTGGTGTGTGTGTGTGTGTGTGTGTAGGGGGGGAGGACACCCATTGCAACGGTGGGAAGGAAGGAAGGAAGGAAGGAAGGAAGGAAGGAAGGAAGGAAGGAAGGAAGGAAGGAAGGATGGGAAGAGCCCCTCAGGAAGCAGAGGGGGCACCTCTCATCCGGCAGCAGTGCCCGGCCCCACGATTGGTGGCTGCCCGGGAGAGGTGTGTGTGTGTGTGTCTGTGTGTGTGTGGAATCGGAGGGCCCGTGTTTTTCTCAAAGGCCACATTGCTGATTTTCTTTCTAGTTGCACCTCCCTAGTTGTACCTTTGCTGACGCTCAACGCCCCAGGGCAAAAGGGGGCTGCCAACGGGAAGCCCCTGCCCCTCTTGAGTCGCCCAGGGCTTTTGACCACCAGCTCCCGGGCCCTCCTCATTCTCCCCAAGCCACCACCACCCCCTGGGGTGCCCTCCCTGCCCTGAGACTCTCCCCCTACCCCTCGGTTCTTGGCGGTTCCCGGTTTCACAAGGGCCTCCGGCCTCTTCACCCTTCCCCCTCTCTCCCCATTCTTCCCCAAGGCCTACACCGACGAGCTGGTGGAGCTGCACCGGAGGCTGATGGCTCTGCGAGAACGCAATGTCCTCCAGCAGGTAGGACCTGCGGATGGCGGGGGGGGGGGGAATCACTCGGTGGCAGCCATGGGACGACTTCCCTGAAAAAACACGCGCTTCTGCATTCTTGGCCCGGGGCAGCCAGACGCGAGGGACTCTGCCTGCCTCTTGTGGTTTATCAGATCGCTCGAGAGGCTATTTTTAGAGGGCCGCCGGTTCCCGTTGGGCCTTGCGGGGCTTATTATAGCTGTGTGACTTTTGGACAGGCCTTGGTGGCTGGGGGGGCGAGAGTGGTGACAACACCAGAAAAACAAAACAAAACCCACCACTTCCTTTTGTCGTCAGCGGCAACATCGCTGGTAACGCTCTGCCGTTTCTGAGCCGTGCGGTGGGCGTCTAGTAAAGTCCTGGGCCCTACACCCGGCTTCTCAAAAGGGCTTTGGGAAGGGACCCCAGTTGGCTCGGGTGAGGATCTTGAGAAGCTCCGTGGGGAAGCTGTGGTGTTCCACGCTGAAGGGCCGCCGTTTCTGTGCTCAGCCTCTCCAGGTTGGGTTTAGGGTTAGCCATGCCCCTCAGATCCTGGGAGAGGGTCACGGTTGGCAGGCCGAGGGGTCTGACCGGGGAGGAGGTTCCTCTGAAAGCATGCGAGGATGAGACCCTGCCCGAGGGAGTTGGCCGTGAAAGTTCTCGAAGGAAGGAAGGAAGGAAGGAGGTTATGATGGAAGGAAGGAAGGAAGGAAGGAAGGAAGGAAGGAAGGAAGAAGGTGATGATGGATAGAATAAACAAAGGAAGCAAGTAAGCAGCTGATGAAGGAAGGAAGGAAGGAGGTTATGACAGAAAGAGAAAGAAAAAGAAAGAAAGAAGCTGATGACGGAAGGAAGTCAATGAGAAAATAGGAAGGAAAGAAGGAAGGAACATGATGGAAAGAAAGGAAAGAAAGAAAAGCTGATGATGGAAGGAAGGAAGGAAGGAAGGAGCGAGCTTATGATGGAAAGAAAGAAAGAAAGCTGGTGATAGAAAGAAGTAAATCAAAATAGGGAGGAAGGAAGGAAGGAACATGATGAAAAGAAAGAAGAAAGAAAGAAAGAGAAAGAAAGGAAAGAGAAAAGCTGATGATGAAAGGGAGGAAGGAAGGGAGGAACTTATGATGGAAAGAAAGAAAGAAAGAAAGAAAGAAAGAAAGAAAGAAAGAAAGAAAGAAAGAAAGAAAGAAAGAAAGAAAGAAAGAAAGAAAGAAAGAAAGAAGCAAGCCGATGATGGAAGAAAGGAAAGCAGAAAATATAAAGGATGGTAAGGGAGTCAAAAAATAGGAAGGAAGCAGCTGATGATGGAAGGCAGGAAGGAAGGAAGGAGCCGACAAAGGGATGGAGGAAGAAAGGAAAGGAGCTGCTGATGGAGGAAAGGAAGAAGGAGAGAGAGAGAGAGAGAAGAGACAGAGAAGAGGGGGCAGGAGGGAGGGAGGGAAAAGCCATCAGCTGCCCCTGCCGAGGGACACCATACGCACGCACACACACACTCCCCGGCCTCACGCTGCTCTCCCTTCTCCTCCTCCTCCTCCTCCTCCTCCTCCTCCGCCGGCGGCCTAGATCGTCAACCTCATCGAGGAGACCGGCCACTTCAACGTCACCAACACCACCTTTGACTTTGACCTCTTCTCCTTGGACGAGAGCACCGTCCGCAAGCTGCAGAGTTACCTGGAGGCCGTGGCCACGTGACCTCGGGCCTTCTCTGGACGGAGAACCCTGGCGCCTCTCTCTCTCTCTCTTTTGTTTGGCTTTTGTTTTAGGAAGAAAGAAAGGAGGAACAAAAGGAAAAGGAAAACAACAACAACAACAACAACAAAAAAGAGGACAGTTTAAAACACCCAGGAGCCCTCTCTGTTTGGGAAACGGACCCTTTCTACCCCGAAGCGCCAGAAAGCACTGCCTGGGGGGGTGGACGCTGCGGCGCTCGAGGGACACCCACGCCGGGCCTGCGTGTTTTCTCGGTCTCCGGCTTAAGCCGCCGCGGCGTCCTGGTCCTCCTTGCCCTCGGTGGGTCTTGTCTTTGTCTTTTTATACATCTGCCGAAGTTTTTACAACCGGACTTTCCTTCCCCCCCCGTGGGCGTTTCGAGACATTTCGGCCCCGGCGTCGCCCGGCCGTTCGTCGCCGGTCCTCCCCGACCTGCAGCCGTTCGGACCCTTCGCGCTTTCGCCACCCCGAAGAGACTCTGCCCCGATTCGGGGCAGCCCCCCCCGGTGGTTAACGGAGGGCCAGTCTGTGTGCCATTAGCGGCGCGTGACCTCGGGAGGAAAACAAAACCCCGAACCTTTGACATTTCGGTGGCGCCACACAAGGCTCAGACCTGCTCCTTTGGGGGGGGGGGAATTTCCGGAGAGGTTCTCTGGGACCCTGGGCGCTTTCCCGGCCCCTTGTGGCTTACCCCACGCTTTGGATCCGTTTATTTCCCCCTCCACCCTCACCCCCAAAGTGCTGCCTTCCTTCCCCCCGTGTCGCCGTGTTTTTGTTTTTTAATTTTTTTAAAAGAAAAAGATATCTGCTCTCACTGTAAGGACTACGTCGTTCTACGCTGTCTGTTTTATATCTATCTATCTATATATATTATATATATGTACGGTGTAAGAAGGGCCTCTTTGGGTCCTGAAATCTCAGAGGGGTGTCTTGTGTTTGAGGGAGGCAGGGAACGTGTGTGTGTGTGTGTGGGGGGGTGTTAGTACTTTTTGGGGAGGGGGGAAATGGGAGGGAGGGATTAGCCGAAGAGGCAGAATGGACAAAGGGGTAGAAGGTTTTGACTTGTGTTTTTTGTTTGTTTGTTTGTTTTGTTCAGAAAATCTGGTATCCTCTGATAAGGGACTGGTCTGTATTGCGTGTCTTTTCCTTTTTTTTAAAAAAAAAGCTTCCACTGTCAAGTGTTCAGAACCCCCATTTTTTTAATTTTTTTTTTTGCCAAATTGCATGTGACGCTTGTGTGTCCTCGCCAAGAATCACCTGCAGCTTAACAGGGGAACAGACTTTCGGAAAGAAGGCGCCTTGTTTTTGCCTCAGGCCGGGCTCTTCCTCCGACGTTTAGTTCCCAAAGGTGGAAGGGGAATCTGATGCGAAAACAGAATGCGCCCCAGAGAGAGAGAGAGGGGGAAAAAAAAACAATGACTCCCCCAGGGCTCCCCCGGGGGTTGGGTGTGTGTGTGTGTGTGTGTGTGTGGAGAGCCTCTAAGGTTCCTCCTACAAGCTGCGCCCTTTGGAATATTTGTAAATATTCCGTGCTTGTCTTGATGTCCCGGGCTCCTTTAGAGCAGGCAGTTGTGTGTGTGTGTGTGGTGGTGGGGGAGGGTGCCCGTGGTGGGGAAGACCCTGAAATTCTAATTTAAAACCAAGTAGGAAGTCTTCCCCTCTTCACCCTTAGGTTTTGAGTACGTTTTTTGTGGTGTTTTTAATACAATCCTTTCCTATTTGCTAAAAAAAAGGGGGTTGTTTTTATACATAAAAATACCCAACCCCGCGCTTGGCAGGGCTGCTGTTCCAGGAAACGGGGGCTGATGGGTTTTGTGTACGTAGGTGTCTGGGGTTCTTCTTTTTTAGGAACGGGGGCAGGCTTTTTTTTTTTGCCACGGGGGGTGTTTTCTTGAGATGCCCCAAAGCCAGGGGGCTCAGAGAGGTTCCTGGGGGTCTGGTAGGGTGGGTTTTTTTTTTGGAGGGGGGGGAGTTCTTTTTGACTTTAGCGATAGGAAGTACAGGGTCCCGCCTTCTGGGTCCCACCTGTCTTAATTTGATCGTGCCAGTGTTAATGCCGACGGGGAGCCTCGTGGGGCCCCCACTTGATCCGCCGGAGGTTCGGTTGATCTCCACCTGCCCCAGAGGGTGTCGGCCTTGGGAAGTCTGTGTGCGGTGCCAGTTCCCCCATCTTGCGACACCCGTCCCTCTTATCTCTTACTGCCAAGCCTTCTAGGGCAGGGAGCGCGCCGCCCCGGCCAGGAGGGCAGCAAAGGGGGCTCAACGTCTGGGGTGTCTTTGGGACCGCGTGTCCCTCCTGCAGGTGAGATCTGGGCCAGCGCCCAAGGGACAAGTCCCACTCCTCCCTCCAAAAACGACCCTGGAAGCTGCCTCTTTCCATGTGCCTCTCCTCTGGATCCTGTACAAATATTCTTTTTCGGGGAGTGGAAGGGGACACGACGCATCTGGAGGTGCGTTCCCCCTTGGCGGCCAGGGATTTTGACTGCCCGGTTTGGGAAGGCACGCCCGTACCTTTCTCCCAGGCACCCCAAAAGCCCCGCTTCTTCCTGCTTTGGTTTGGGTTTCCCTGTCGGCGAAGACTTCCCCCCTTCCTGCTAGGGCCGGGACCCCCAAACGCCACCTTGAACCGGCCCCTTGTCCCAAGACCCCTTTCCGCTGCCCACGTGATTGGTCGGCACCCCTTGGCGCTTCGAGGCTGTCCCTCCCTGGCATCTCTCTCTGTCCGGGGAGAGGCACAGAGGGGTTTGTGATTTTTTAAGAAACAGGTTGGAATATTCCAGGCTGTCCCTTCTGCCTCGTTGCCGGCGTGTACTGTTTGCTCTGACCCCCCCCCCCCGGCCCCCTTTCCTTGTCTTGTCTATCTTGGATCAGTGCTCTTTCATTTGCTGGCAGGTGGGTGTCCTATTGAGGTAGCGGGAGATAATTTTGGCCCAAGGGTTTGCCGCTCTGCGGAAGAAACGGATCCCTCTAAGTGGTGGTGACATTTTGGAAACTCCGGCCCCGTCCACTCCCGCCTCGGGTTCTTAGTGGATGCTGGTGTTTTTAGAAGTGGAAAATTTTTATTTTGGAAGGGGGGTGATTGCTCTCTCTCTCTCTCTCTCTCTATGTTTCTCTCTCTTTTTTAAAAATGCAGTCATGCCATTTTTAAAACCACAAGAGGAACAGGTTGGCGTGCCAGTGTGAGACCCTGTTTGTCTCCAGCCTCTGGTTCTTTGCTGTTAGATGTCCATGCCGCTGAAATCTTTCCCCCTCTGCCCCTCGGTCCACCCGAGCCAGCAGAAATGGGAGGAATCGGCCTCTCTCTGCATCTCCCAGTTAATATTCCTCCAGTCGCTGAGAGGGACATGTTATCCCCAACATCAGTATTTTCTAGGGGATTTTACCCCCCCCCCGCCGTGTTTAGCCAGCCAGCCAGCCTCGTCCCCGTTTCCCCTGCCTTCTGTCCAAACTCCGTCCCTCCAGATGTTTTGGACCGCAGCTCCCACAGTCTTTTTGCCATGGGCCATCTAACCGTAGAATTCTGGCAGTTGTGGTCCGAAACATCAGGAGGGCTGAAGTTCGGACATGCCTGTTTGCGGGTTTTCCCATCCCCTTCCTCCATATTTCTGGTTTCTGGTTGGAAATCTGTCCCCAGCTCTGCTTCCCTCCCAGATCTCCGCCCTCCAAAGCCTTCCTCTGCCTGATTCCAGTTCTGCCTCTCTGAACCCCCTTCTGCGCAAAATTAAAATAGGATTTCAATGGGGGTGGTATTTTCGGCCGGATCTGCCATCAGATTCCCATGGGTTTTTTTAAAAAAAACAACAAAAAAGTCTCTCTTGCTTCCATTCTTTGGATCAAGCGTTTGATCTGTCCCTGGACTGGGGAGCACTAGTGTCCCGTCCTTCTGAGTGTCTCTCCAAATTCTCCCTTTTTAAAGCGAAGCAAGATGCTAGTCCTCAGTGTGGTCCGGGATTAACCCGGCAAGGTGTCAAACCCAAAAAGCTTTGCCAGTATTTTTTTTTAATTTACGTGTATTTTATGGCGTGTACAGGTTGCAGTATTTCAAGGGGGGGGAAACCCTTTGCAGTTATTACAAAAAATAAAAAATAAAAAGTGTATGAGGTGAGTCATTAAAGTTTCAGTATGTGTGGATCGGAAGGAAGGATGGTTGGTCAGTAGTCAGTCCTGAGTGCCGTAGGTCTCGGAACAAAGCCAGACAAATGTGTGAACTTTTAGGAGGTGGCGAACAAGTACTTAAAAAAATAATCTTTTTCTTGGGGTGATGTGGGGAAGGGCTTGGCCGCATTCTGCTAAACAAGAACAGGTATTAAATACCTGGCCAGTGTATTAAGAAGATACTTAGCAAGGGAAAGGGTGTGTTAGTTGTGTGTGTGTGTGTGTGTGTGTGTGTGTGTGTGTGTTTTGGGGGCTGTTTAGCCACGTGTGTCCTGGAAGTTTTTTCTTCCTGATGTTTCGCCAGACTCTGACTGGCATCTCCAGAGGGCAAGGCGCTCAGGAAACCCAGAGTACACGGAGAACTCCCTAGTTCCCTCCTGGTGTTCTGTTGAAACGTCAGGGAGGAAAAAACTTCCAGAACACAAGTCCAAACAGACCGGAAAAAAACTCGCCACAACTCTCAGATCCTGGCTGTGAATGCCTTTGAGAATACGAAAGGGTGGGTGTGTTTGAGAAGCTGGATACCCCCTTAAAATACTCTATCCCCCCCTCCCTTGCATCCTGCCCAAGGGCCTTTGGATTCAAAACATAGGAAGTCTGAGGAGGGAGGGAGGGAGGAAGGGGTGGGTGGGTTGGGTGGGAATGACATGTTTGTAATAAGTTATGGGATCTTTGTAATTTTAATTTTTTTTTAATTTTTCGGTCCTGAATTTTACACTGTCTTCCCCCCCTTCCCGCCCCAGTTGAACTTGTGAGATTTATGGAGGAGTTTTATAGCAAAAGGAAAAAAGAAAAAGAAAAAAGAAAACATGAAATAAAGCTTGAGAGAGTCACAAACAGGCGTGCCTGGCAGTGTGGTTGTTGTGGTGCTGGTTTTCTGGATCCAACCCCCCCCCAAAAAAAAACCCTTCCCTGTTTTCAACCCACCCCACCCCCTTGTCTTCCCCAATCCTACCTCAACACTGGGCTACTTCTGATCGAGGGGTAATCTATGAGGGTCAGTCCTCTTCTCTCCCCACCCTGTTCTGCTGCTTGAAGGGATAACAATGTCTTACCCCACTAGGAGCCGGAACGGCCTTCTCTCCTGCGAGCGTTGGCCTGGTCCTGTGACTCCTTATCCCATCGCCCTGGCCAGGGGGCGCAGATGGGCAGGGTCACCTTGGCTCACCCCACATATTGTCAGGCCCTCTCTAAGGCCCGTTCTGGGGCCAACGGCCTTCTTTGACCAGGCTCTGCAGCTAAATGTTGCAGCGCAAACTCTCTCTCTCCTCCCCCACCCTGTTTCCTTCCCATCCTGCCCCAAACGTCTTCTAACCCCCTTCAGGGTCCACCCACCACACACACACACCCCAGATTTTTCTCAGATTGGCCCCTATTTGGATTCGGCATCCAGTGGCAGGGAGTTCCACCGGCTCCTGCCTCTGGCCTGGGTAAATGATGACCACCTTCCTTGCTTTGCATCTTTTTTGCGCTGCCCCCTGCCCCCCCCAGCCCTTGTTATGGCCCCTCCTTGTTGCCCTGGGCCTGCTAAATACTAATCCTAATTAATATTAATTGTTAAATATTATTAAGCTTATTAGGGTTAATATTAATGGTTAAGTATTGGTGATTGATATTGATTGTGAATTAATATTAAATAAAACTGATTGATTAAGATTAATTGATTGATCATACGTATCATATAAGCTAATTAATATTGTTAAACATATTAATGATTGTTAAATCATATTGTTAAACATATTAATTTAATTGATATTAATTAAAATGACCTTTGGGTAGTCAATTGATCATATGTAAATAAATCAAATCAAAATCAAATCAAATCATAATGAGTTATTGATTAATTGTTAACAAATAGTTAATTGATATTAATTAAAATGGATTGATTGAGATCAATTGATCATACGTATCATATAAGCTAATTAATATTGTTAAACATATTAATGAGTTATTGATTAATTGTTAATGAATAGTTAATTGATATTAATTAAAATGGATTGATTGAGATCAATTGATCATACGTATCATATAAGCTAATTAATATTGTTAATCATATTAATGAATTATTGATTAATCGTTAACTAATAGTTAATTGATATTAATTAAAATGGATTGATTGAGATTAATTGATTGATCATACATAATAACCATGAATAAGGCGGGCCCAGCCATTCTCTTGAATGGGGGACAGGCCGGCGGGGTCAATGACCGCGGGTTACTCGGCAGGGAGGGGCGTGGCCGCGGGGTGTGTGTGGTTTCTTTTTTATGAATGGGAGGAGAGGGCGTGGCCGCGGGTAGCGCGTCGTTGAATGGGGAAGGAGGCGTGGCCTCGGCTTCCCCGAACGCTCGCGTCGGGAATCTCCCCTGGCGGTCAGGTGCCTCCGCCCCGCCCCGCTCTCCTTCCAGCCAATAGGCGGCGCCGGATGGGTCCCGGCCCCTCCCCTCCCTGCTTCTTAAAGGGCCAGCCCCGGCCACGCGGCGCCCGCTCTGCTTCGTTCCTTAAGATCTTTCTGGTCACGGAGGCTCAGGTAAGGCCGGCTATGAAGCTTTCTTTTCGGGATTATTTTTATTATTATTATTATTATTTTGCCTTTTGCAACACCGGCTGGGGGCGAAAGCCTGGGCTTTGCCCCCCCCCACCGCGATTTTTACCCCAATCGAAAATGAACTGATACACCCATGCCTTAAAAAAAAAAACCAGCGTCGTTCGTCCCAGTTAATTCAAAATACAAGTTTGGGATTTGAAGAAGCGCCCAGAAGAACCTGCTTTTTCTCTCTCTCTCTCTCCCCCTCTTTGCGTAGTAGGGGGTAGGGGAGAGAAAAAGTGTATTATTATTATTGTTGTTGTTGTTGTTGTTGTTGTTGTTGATTTAATATATATTTATTTTAACCCACTATTTTCCTTTTAAGAAGGGGGGTGGGGGGGTGGCCGGAGGTGGCTACTAGCATCGTTGGGAGAGGCGTGAAGAGGTCCTCCCTGTGGGTTATTATAATGTGTGAGTTGCAGATTGGGAGGAGAGGGTTTTTTTCTGTGTGTGTGTGGGGGCTTTGGTGACAGCTTTAAAAACTGGCTGGGCTGGGGGGTGGGGTTGCATTTAACAGGTAATGGGAGGTGGGGTAGCATAAGAAGGGGGGTGTCAGCGCCCTTTCCGGGGGGGGGTCAGGTTTCCCTTGCGGGGTTCAAAAGCTGGGCTTTCTCTTCCTCTCCCGCCAACCCCCCCCCTGCCAGGTAGGACAGGTCTGGGAAGGAGGAAGGCATTGGAGGCCCGAGCCTCCCCTGGGGGGGGGGGTTTGGGATGCGGGCTGTAACCACTGCATCACACTGCCACCGAGGCGGAGAGGGGCCCTGGGGAGCCAAAGGTTGTTGACACATCGTGGGATGGTGTGCGAGTGTGTGTTTAACATTGCCCCCTTCCCCCCTGTTGCCCTGGGACTACCAACTCCCAAGAAGCCACACCTGGCGCCGCCAGTAGTCAAGGCACATGGGACCTGTAGTCCGAGAACAAAGCAAGGCCCTCTCTCCTCACACACAGCCCCCCCCTACACACACACACCCCATGGGGAAGCCCCCTTGCGGAAACCAGCTGCCTGCGAGATTCGGTGCTCCCTGTCTCTCTCCTCCCCCCAATTGGACGGTTGATGGGATTTGTAATCCGGCCCACACCGAAGTTGGGCCCAGAGACACAGCTGGAGAGATGAGTCTGGCCGGGATCTGTTTTATTTATCTTTTCTGTTTGCTCTCCGTCCAGCCTTCCCCTCCCTCCCTCCCTCCCTTATCTGGGGAGATAAGGAAATAAAAAGGGTTGCCTGGATGGCACCAAGAGGGGAGGAAGGAGCTGCAGCCTCTTTGCTCTGGGTTTTATTGCCTCCCGTTTTTTATGGCTTTTGGGAAGTGGCAGGCCTGCCCTGAAACCTTTTTTTTTTGTTTGTTTTGCAAAACAGGGCCCCAAACTCCTGGCTTTTTGCTCCCACCGCCTGGGCTGACAGGTAGGGGTGGGGGGGGTTTGCCGAGGGCTGTGGTGTGTGTGTGTGTGTGTGTGTGTGTGTGTGTGTGTGTGTTGCAGGTTTCATAGGAGCCCCCACCTGGGACGGGAGAAGGGGACGGCCTTGTTTTGGGTTGGGTTTGCATCTCTCCATCTGTCCAAATGCAAACACAAGTGGGACAACATTGGGTCTGGTTTCCTGCCGGTCTTACTTCCTTATGCAAAAGAAGCCAAGTGGAGAACACACACACACACACACACACACACACACACACACACACACACACACACACACACACACACACAGTTTTGTGTGTACCTATGATTTCCCTGCAAATTGCTTTACTACATTTTTTTTCCACTCTTGCCTTCTTCCAGAAAGCATGAAAAAGCAGACAGGTGGACCTGTCACTTTTCATTGCCAATATTATGGTTAAAGAGAAGAATTATTATTATTTTATTGGTTGGGATGGGGGGGGAGGAGATATCTTTTTGGCAGGCGGGCGGGCGGGGGTAAATCCCCCCCCTGCCGCCAACTCGGAGGACGGGGGTGGGGCGGGCGTTGCAGTCAGGAACCCCCACCCACCCACCACCACACATGTCCCCACCCCAAACATTGTAGGGTCTGTGTGTGTGTGTGTGTGTGTGTGTGTGTGTGTGTGTGTGTGTGTGTGTGTGTGTGTGTGTGTGTGTGTGTGTGTGTGTGTTGAAAATCCATCCCACCAAGACGGGGAAGGGGGGGGGAACGGGACAGAAAGGTGTTTCTTCTCTCTCTCTTTGCACTCTGGGTGGCCACGTATTTTATTCCACATGTCTCCACGTGGGTTGGCTTTGATCCCACCCCCACCCCTTCCCCTCTGCCGTTCCTTCCTCTTTGATTTCAGTTTCGGGGGCCGGCCCAGCGAAAGGGACTGCGTCACCCGTGTGTGTGTGTAGTGTGTGTCGCCGATGCCCTCCAGTAACCCAGTAACCCGTGGCATCACCTGGGAACCGGCCCAGCCCGGGGATGAGCGCTGGGATGACACCTCGCCTGGGCGCCCATTGGCGGAAGCCGCCTTGGCTGATTCTGGGGCGGTGGTGGAGGAGGAGGAGGAGGAGGAGGAGGCGTTGGCGGCATCAGCTGCAGCTGCTGGATGAGCAGGTGCAGCCCTGTCTGACCGGCCGGCCGTCCCACCGGCCTGAGGATCAAGGCAACCTTGAACCCTCGCGGGCAGCTGCGGCCTCCTGGACCGAGAAGGACGGAAGGAGGGGAGAAAAATCCCCCCAAATATCCAGGCCATAATAATCAGGTCAGGATGGGTCCGGGCAGGCTTCCCGCCCTGCGTGCCCGGCGCAAGACCCACCCGAGAGTCCTTTCGCTTGGCCCTGAAAAATAAATAAAATAATTAGATATATTCTCGAACGCTTTCACGGCCGGGCTCCAATCATTGTCGTGACTTTTTTCCCAGGCTGTTTGGCCACGTATTTTGCAAGGTTTTTTTGTTTTGACAGGCTTTTTGGCCGGCCTCTTCAGAAGGCGAGGAGCTTTAGGAGCTAGGAGTTCTCTCCGTGCGCTGGGTTTTATACTCACTTTATACCCCAGAGAACAGAGAGGAACTCCTCGTTCCTTCCTTGCCCTCTGAAGAGGCCGGCTGCAGAGTCCGGCGCAACATCAGGGAGAAAATACTTTTCAGAACACAGCCCGGAAAAACTCACAACAGTTATCGAAATAAGTAGGTGTTTGGTCAAGCGCCCCCTCTCACCGCGGGGTGGGTCGCGGCCTCCAAAAGCGGTCAGCCTCCCCCCCCCTTCCGACCCAAGAGACAAAAGGGCAAAATCTCTGCAGGGCACCCTGACTCGGAACACAAACCGTTGTTTACTTACGGTTGCCCTGCGCTTGGCTGGCCCCAGTGCGTGTGTGTTTGACCGTTCACCTCGCCCGAACCCTGGCCTTGCGAAAGCAGGGCAGGTGTGTGTCGGGGCAGGTGGGGGGGGGGCGAGAGGTCTCCGCCGCCCCTTGGGACCAACTCCAGGGAGTCCCTTAGGCGACTCCAGCTCCCATGTTCCTGCTACCAGTTGGATGACACCTCCCGGAGATCTGTTGGGCCAGAGTGTGTGTGTGTGTGTGTGTGGGTGGGGGGGTGTCTCGGGGCCGATTCTGCAATGCGATGCACCCCAAAGGAACCCCTTTCCAGGGGAGGGGAGGGGAGGGGGTTTGCAATACCCTCGATCTTATGGTGGGGACTACAATTTGTTGTTTGTACATTTATTGTAAACCGCCCGGAGTTCCTTTCAGGAAGACGGGCGGTATATAAGCTGTATAAATAAATAAATAAATAAATAAACTCCCATTTGCCTCTGCTGCCTGGGGCTGATGGGCTGCGGAGTCCATCAGGTCACGGTTTGGTTCCTTTCTCCAAGTGTCCCCCTTTCCTTCCCCCCCTTCCTATGGGGTCCCATGCCTCTCCCCCCCACAACCACACACACACACACACCCGCACCACCACTAAGGTCGTCTTAATAACTTTTGCAGCTGCTGCCACTGTGTGTTCATCCACCATGTGAGCCCCTGTGAGATCATAGCGGGAATTAGTCAGACGAAGAGGAAGGAAGCGGTGGGGGGGAGGAGGCAGGAAGAGCACCCACACCCACACTCCCCGTGGTGGGGTGAGGCCGATTCTCCAATGGGGAGGGAGGCGCGGCAAAGGCGCAGGGCGGGAGATTAAAACCGGCTTAAGTGGGACAGCGCGGGCCTGCGTATGGGGCAGGACACCCCCCCCTCCGCCAGAGGAAGAAGAGGAGGGGGAGGAAGACCGAGGACATGTTTGCGCCTGCGTCAGAGTCCAAAGGAGTCTTTCTCTCTCTCTGTGTGTGTGTGTGTGTGTGTGTGTGTGTGTGTGTGTGTGTGTGTGTGTGCGCGCGCTTCCCAACCTCTGAGGCTCCTGGACTCCAGAGTCCATCATCCCCCAACCCACCATGCCCAGGGTTTTGGGGGGTGGTGATTAGGGTTGTAGGCACACACACACACACACACACACACACACACACACACACACACACACACACACACACACACACACACACACACACACACACGCCAGCCCTTTGCAGGGCCCGGGGGTCCGACGAATAGGCAGAAGGACGATGCCTCTCTCTGAGGAAGCAGGCCCTCGGAGAGGTAAGAGGAAGAGTAAATTGTGAGTTGTTGTGGGTTTTTTTTAATTTAAATTTTTCTTATTCTTATTCTTATTATTATTTTGCTACCTGGGATGACGCAAATGAGAAAAAAGGGGCTTGCTGGGTTTAATGACGGACTCGCACTTGAGATTTGGGGGGGGGGGTTCATGAGGTCATGTAGACCAGCCTCTTTCCCCTGGGCTCTTAAATCATGGTGTGTGTGTTTGTGTTTTGATTTCCCACAGAATAGCAGTGACCCATGGCGAGCCCGGCCGTGCTGGTGGCGAATTCCTCCGTCCCGGGGAGCGCCCTCCAAGCTCCCTTGCAGGATCCGTGCGAGATCTCGCCGGAAAAGGCACCGGCGACGGCCCTTCCCAGGTGGGCGCCTTGTTTTCTACCCTTCTCTTTTGTCCCCGTAACGTGCGATCCCAATCGCCTGGATTTTCCCCGTGTTATTCCTCCCCCAACCCACCCGGTGTGCTCTTCTGCAGCCTGGCTTCCCTTCCGGCCCCAGCCCCCCCCCCCGCCCCGGGGAAGGTGGAACCCGGCCGACGAGGTCACAAGCAGCCGGGCCCGGGTTCTAGAACGCAGTGGGGAGGTCCCCTGCTGAGGAGTGACCACCCTCCTGTTTGGGGTGCCCAGAAGGGGGGCATGGCTGTTTAAGACCCACAGACAGGAGGGTCTGGCAGGGGGAGAAAAACACCACCTCCCCCACGGGACTCCCCGGCGCTAGACCGCAATGCCCCGTTTCCAGGCATTATAGGGGAAGAAAGACCGTTTTTAACACCTGCAAACCATCTCGGAGGTTTGCCCCCTGCCCCGGGGAGAAGCAAGGGTGAGGCCGGGGATGCGAAAACCCCCTTCCTCGACACCTCCCGCGTCCCCTCCCTTTGCAAAACCGCCCCTCGGTGCTTGCGGGACCCCCCTTTGCTAGACCTGAGCCGCTTTGTAAAAAAAAAAAGGGGGGACGGAGTCCTGAACCGTTGGCGGATGACGGGTCTCCTTCGTTCCTTTTTTTGTTTCTCGCACGGGTGGTGATGGTGGGGGTTGGTTGAAGTGGCGATCTGTCGCCGTTCCACCCCCCCTTTCCCGAGGGGCTTAAGCAATCTATTCCCTCGTTTGCAAACGGTGTCCTTTAATCAGCTTTGGGGAATCTTTTTTTTTTTTTGGCCATGTGGGGCAAGAGGGGGGTGGGAGGGAAGGGAAATGTGTCCCCCCCCCTCCTCAAAGGGCACGGGCTTAATCTCTCCACCCTCTGCTCCCCTCTTTCACTTCCCCCTGCAGTGTCGGAAACCATCAGGCCGAGGCCAACGGGAAGGCCGAGAAACCCACCCCGGAGATGTTCCGATCCAAAGGTAGTAGCGGACGACTCGGGCGGTATCTTAGAGGGTGTGTGTGTGTGTGGCTTGCTTCTTCCGAAAGCAGTGGCATTCCTAGGAAGACTTTTAATCCTCCCCCCCTCCACTGAGCTGATTGGCAATTAGCTCCCTCTTTCCCTGTCTTACTAACAACCTTGTAAGGTAGGACAGGCTAGAAGGGAGGTTGTTTTGTGTCCCACCGGCAGCTTTCTTTCGTCAAACGGGACTTTGGAGTCCCACTCTCCTGGTGTCCAAAAGAGGGGATATGATAGCTATGTTTACATATTTGAAAGGATGTCACATTGAAGAGGGAACAGGTTTGTTTTCCATGGCTTCAGAGACTAGGACTTGGGGCAATGGTCTCAAACTACAGGAAAAGATATTCCATTTGAACATTAGGAAGAACTTCCTGACAGTGAGAGCTGTTTGGCAGTGGAATATGCTGCCACAAAGGAGGGTGGTGGAGTCTCCTTCTTGGGAGGTTTTTAAGCAGAGGCTGGGTGGCCATCTGTCGGAAATACTGTGATGGGGGTTCCTGCATGGCAGGGGGTTGGACTAGATGGCCCTTGAGGTCTCTTCCAACTCTAGGATTCTATGATATTCTACCTTTGCAAGATCGGAGCTGCAATATAAATGTCCCATCGCTGATAAATATCCAGGGAGGCGGATTTCTGAGGGCCCGCGAGAGGGATGGCCGGGTTCAAAGCCACGGTTTCTATTTTTGTTTTTCTTTTTTCTCGCCCGGTCCTCCAGCGGCGTCCGCCCCATCGTCGGGGCTCTGGACCACCAAGCGCGACGGTGAGGTCAAGCTGCGGCTGGACGAGAGCGGGATCGGCTGCGAACCTCCGCTGACCATCCACCAGCTCTTCCAACAGGCCGTCGACCAGTACGGGGACCACTTCGCCCTGGCCTCCAAGAAGAACGGGCGCTGGAGCCGGCTGACTTTCCGGCAGTACTACGAGGAGTGCCGGGTGGCGGCTAAGAGCTTCCTGAAGGTCAGTGCCGGAGCCGCCGTCCCCCCAATAAAATAAAATAAAATAAGGGTACTCCTGGGGTTTGGAAGAGCTGAGCTGCTCTAGGAACTTTAGAGGTGTGGAAGGATAAATCCAGAGAGGAGATGGGCTCACCCCTCTCGCCGTTTGCCTTTTCCCCAGCTGGGCCTGGAGCGTTTCCACGGGGTCTGTATCCTGGGCTTCAACTCCGCCGAGTGGTTTATCTCGGATATCGGGGCCATCCTGGCAGGGTAAGTCAGCCTCGAGGGGACCGGGGTGGTGGTGGTGGGGGATCTTTTCCACGTTTCTCTAAAACAGGACACACACACACACGGGAGGATGGCTTTGAAAAAGGCAGAGGGACAGCCACCGGATCTCCCCCAGACCAGGCTGCTTTTATTATTGGTCGGCAAACGGCCCGTCCCGTGAGAGGTTTCTGTCCCCTTTTTAAGCGCCCCAAAGATGCAGGACTGAAGCTCCCCTCCTTAGGTCCTTTCCCGGCCCTTCGTCGTTGCCCTGTTGAAATCCAGGGGTTCCCGCGCGAATCCTGTGTCTGTCTGTTTAGGTCCCCTCGTGCCTTAAAATAAAATAAAATAAATGGAAACCGGTCCTAAAGCATTCCGAAATGGGTGGCCGGGACGCGGAGACAAAGGGAAGGAGACGATCCGCACGGCCTGATCCCCTCCATCCTCCTTTTGACCTCAGGGGTTTCGCCGTCGGCATCTACACCACCAACTCCCCCGAGGCGTGCCAGTACGTGGCGGAGAACTGCGGGGCCAATGTCATTGTGGTGGAGAACGAGAAGCAACTCCAGAAAATCCTAGAGGTGAGAGGAGGGACGCTTCCGTCTTTCCGGGGCTCCGTTCTCGGCCGATTAACGCCGGCCGGCCGGCGGCTACCATCGTTCCGCTGATAGGACCGGCCCCGGGACCGATCCGACCGCGGGGCGATCCGTGGCTGCCGGGTGTGAGGAGTGGCTTAGAAAGAGGTGGCCTCGCCCACTGTTTTGGGGTCGTGGTGGTGGGGGCGGACTTTGGCTCAAGAGGGGGCGGCAGGTCCCTGAGCCTCTGGATCAATGGGGTGGTTTTACACTTTTTCCCACCGACGGCGATCCACCCGTCCACTCAGAAGCGGTACTGTGCTGTACTGCTGTTTCCCCCCCACTTGTAAACCGCCCAGAGTTCCAGATGGGAAGAGGGGCGGTATAAAAATGAAGCAAATAAATAAATAAATAAATAAATTCTGCTTTCCAAGCTGCCATGAGCTGTTCATTCAGAAGGGGGTTCCTTGTTGTCCAGCTTGGTTCCTCCCCCCACGGGCCTCGTGTGTGTTCTGCTTCATCCATTTCCCCCCCCCCTTTCTTCCCTTCCCTGCCCCCCCCTCAAACTCTAGATCGAAAGCAAGCTTCCCCTTCTGAAAGCCATCGTCTTATACGGAGAAGAAGTCAAAGAAAAAGACCGAACCTCTACTCCGTGAGTTCTTCCGCTGAATCTGAATTGCTTCCTTTGCTTTCCATGTCCTGGTCGATGGGTGCATTTGAGGGTTTAAGAGGAGGACGACACCCCCCCCTCCTCCCATTCTTAAAACGATTGGACCCCTCTGGGAGTGCCTTTTCTCTGGAAAGATGTGTCATCACCAGGCTTAAAACCGAGGGTCCTTCAAGATGCCAGATGCAGAGGGGAGTGGGATCAGGAGACAGAGATCGAGTCTCATGCACTCCCAGAGGCATCTGGTGGGGCCACAATGTGAGATCCAGGAAGCTGGACTAGATGGGCCCTTCTTGGCCTGATCCAGCAGCAGGGGCTCTTCTTAGGCTCTTATGCCATCCATGAGGTCTAGAAACCTGGTCTCTGCTCTTTGCAGCCGCCCCCGCCCCCCACCCTCTCTCTTTGTGTGCGTGCGTTCCCGGTTTCCTTCCAGCGAACTCCGCAGGCGTGGGTCCGCCCGCCCTCATTTTCCCTCCTCCTGACGACTCTGCAAGGCGGGTCGGGTCTGCGAAGCCTCCGTTCTCTTCTTGGAGGGAGTAGGGGGAGCTGCCTGACGGCCGTTCTCTTTTTTCCTTCATCCCGCCCGCCCAGTGGAATGAATTCATGGCACTGGGGAGCCAAGTGCCGGATGAACTTCTGGATAAGATCATTGAGTCTCAGAAGCCCAACCAGTGCTGCACCCTCATCTACACCTCCGGAACCACCGGGACCCCTAAAGGAGTGATGCTGAGCCATGACAACGTAAGGGGGGCACTGTTTGGGGGGCCACCCGGAGGGGCTTGGGGTGGTGGTGGAAAATCCGGTCGCCCGGTTCCCCAAATGACACCCCCCCCGCCGCCGCCGCCGCCGCCGCCGCCGCCTCCCGATTCCTCGCTTTCTTTCTAGATCACGTGGACTGCCCGGGCCGGAGGGGAGTTTGTCAGCCTCTCGAAGGCCACGGAGCGGCAGGAGGTGGTGGTCAGCTACCTCCCCCTCAGCCACGTGGCCGCCCAGATGATCGACATCTGGCTACCCATCGCCTTCGGGGTCCAGACCTGCTTCGCCCAGCCGGATGCCCTCAAGGTAACGTTGAGGATGAACAGGGGGGCGTTCATGTCGGACGCAGCGATGCCTTTGGCAAGCCAGGGTGTCACATTTAAATTTGCCCCAAACCCCCACCCCACCCCACTCATTATTATTATTATTATTATTATCATCTTCCCGCCTGGGCTGTTTTCAGAACGAAAACGTTGAATTTGACGTCGGGCGAAAAAAGCAGGGCCCCCCTGCCACCTGAATTGTTCTCCTTCAAGTTTCTAGTCCTCGTGGTGTGGTTCCCAACAGATATCGTCTCCCTCCTTGGGGTTTTCCTGACTCCAGGCATGTCCAAACTTTGGCCCTCCTGATGTGTTTCGGACCACAACTCCCAGAATTCCAAGCCTGTATTTCCAATGGCAAAGGACTGTGGGAGTGGTGGTCCAAAACACATCTGGAGGGCTGGAGTTTGGACACCACTGCCTTATTTGACCCCTCCTGGATGGGTTGAGGAATTGGACCCTGGACCATCTACCCCCCCACACACACACAAAAACCCCTCCTCTTCGCCCCGGTTTTTATGTGGCCTTTCCGTGTTTATTGGGGGTTTTTCTCTCTCTCTCACTCTTTCTTTTTTCTTTTTCTTCTAAAGGGTTCCTTGGTGGAGACCTTGAGGGAGGTGAGGCCGACGGCCTTCCTGGGCGTCCCTCGGGTCTGGGAGAAGATGCAGGAGCGGATGAAGGCCGTGGGGGCCAAGTCGTCGGCCCTGAAGCGCCGGATCGCTGCCTGGGCCAAGGCGGTGGGGATGGAGACCAACCTGAAGCGCCTCAAAGGGTGAGCCCCGGGGCCCCCCCCGTCGGAAGTCGCCCACGCCACCCCGGTAGCCGGGTGAATTGGGGACACACACACCCAGAGTTTTTAAAGCCTCCCCCCCTTGACTTTCCATGGCTTCAGAGACTAGGACTCGGGGCAGTGGTTTCAAACTACAGGAAAAGAGATTCCATTTGAACATTAGGAAGAAC
This sequence comes from Phrynocephalus forsythii, assembly GCA_029282475.1. Lineage (NCBI taxonomy): Eukaryota > Metazoa > Chordata > Lepidosauria > Squamata > Agamidae > Phrynocephalus > Phrynocephalus forsythii. The sequence goes on from JAPFRF010000018.1 coordinate 8,545,247, forward strand.
TTCATGACAGTTAGAGCTGTCCGGCGGTGGAATAATCTGCTGCCCCGGAGGACGGTGGTGGAGTCTCCTCCTTTGGATGGCCATCTGTCGGGGGTACTGGGGTGGGGGTTCCTGCCTGGCAGGGGGTCAGACTGGATGGCCCTCGAGGTCCCTTCCAACTCTAGGGTTTTCTGATCCTAAAGGAGGGTGGTGGGGTCTCCTTCTTGGGAGGTTTTCAAGCAGAGGCTGGGTGGCCATCTGTCAGGGTCACTTGTATGGGGGTCCTGCATAGCAGGGGGTCAGACTGGATGGCCCTCGAGGTCCCTTCCAACTCTAGGGTTTTCTGATCCTAAAGGAGGGTGGTGGGGTCTCCTTCTTGGAAGGTTTTCAAGCAGAGGCTGGGTGGCCATCTGTCGGGGACACTTGGAGGGGGTTCCTGCCTGGCAGGGGGTCAGACTGGATGGCCCTCGAGGTCCCTTCCAACTCTAGGGTTTTCTGATCCTAAAGGAGGGTGGTGGGGTCTCCTTCTTGGGTGGTTACTAAGCAGAGGCTGGGTGGCCATCTGTCGGGGACACTGGGATGGGGGTTCCCGCCTGGCAGGGGGTCAGACTGGATGGCCCTCGAGGTCCCTTCTGACTCTAGGATTCTATGACTCCTGGTATAGAAATATAAAAATAAATTAAATAAATGAGTCCCCTCTGCCCGACACCCCACCCTTCGCCCGTCTCCGCAGGTCCACCGACCTCCCTTTCAACTACCGCCTGGCCCGGTCCCTGGTCTACAAGAAAGTCCACAAGGCACTGGGGCTGGACCGCTGCACCAAGTGCTACACGGGGGCCGCCCCCATCGCCCGGGACACGCTGGAGTTCTTCCTCAGCCTGGACCTGCCCATCTACGAGCTCTACGGCATGAGCGAAAGCACCGGGCCCCATACCGTCTCCCACCCCAAGGCTCATCGGCTGACCAGGTAGGACGGGCTGGATGGATGGGTGGACGCCTGTCCCCCCCCCCCCAGCCACCCCCCGACACCTTTTGCATTCGGCATAGAGCACCCAGAAGGGTCTCCTTTAATTTGCGATGGCAAGTTTCTAGTCTTCAAGCAAGGTGATGCTGAGGTCCGGTTTCTCTGCCTCTCAGCACCTGGCCTGGCGCTTAATTTATGATGGCAAGTTTCTAGCCCTCAAGCAAGGTGATGCTGAGGTCCGGTTTCTCCGCCTCTCACAACCTGGCCTGGCGCTTAAAACATCTCTCACCGATGGGGTGGGGGGGGGTGGGGGACAGCAGCCTGGCCTTCCAAAACAGACAATGGGAGTTGTAGTACCCTCTGTTTTATTCCTCCTCCACGGTTCTGTTGTCAGGCGATGGGAGTTGTAGTGCTTTCTGATTTATTCCTTCTCCCCCCGCCCACCCCCACCCCGCCCACCCCCCAGCTGCGGGAAGGAGATCACCGGATGCAAGACGATGCTGTACCGGCCGGACCCGGACGGCGTGGGCGAGGTGTGCTTCTTCGGGCGGCACGTTTTCATGGGCTACCTCAACATGGAGGAGAAGACGAAAGAAGCCCTCGACAACGAGGGCTGGCTCCATTCGGGGACCTAGGCAAGCACGACGCTGAGGGGTTCCTTTACATCACGGGGAGGATCAAAGGTACACCGCTGGGGTGGGGGGTGGGGGTGTCCTCTTCCTTCTCCCTGGGCGTGGTTCCTTTGTGGATCCGAATCGCGGGGGCCCAGGTGAAATCACGGTGGGGAAAAAAACCCTTGCCCAGCTCTGCGTCCAAGCCTCCTCTTTCCAAAACCCCCCAGAATTGAAAGGTGTTTCCCGCTGCTCCGTTGGATTTGAGGCGGCTTTGGAAAACGGGGCCGTTCCTCCCCCCACACAATGACGCCGGCACCCACCTCTATGGAATCCCGCCAAGGCGAGGGTCTCTCCTTAACGGGGTCGTTAAGGTGCTTCCTCCGGAATAGGTGGGCTTAGCGGTTTGCCAGGAGGGAGACGCCTTCCTAAGTCCGTCCACCCCCAAAAAAACCCACCCTAGGATAGGAGGAGGAGGAGGACCTGTGGGGGGCTTCAGTGCGGTGTGGTCTCGTTCCAGAGTTGATCATCACGGCCGGCGGGGAGAACATTCCTCCGGTCCCTATTGAGGACGCGGTGAAAGAGGCCGTTCCCATCCTGAGCAACGTGATGCTGGTGGGCGACAAGGCCAAGTTCCTCAGCATGCTGGTCACCCTCAAGGTAAGCCTCCCCCCCCCCGAAAGCACCCGTGGCCTCCTTCCTGGGGTGCTACGGCTCCCCCCCCTCCCCGGTAGGTTTTACGAAAAGTTTACCTCCACTTCTGGGCTGCCAGGAACGGCCCGGGTCCCTCCACCCCCCCTCCCCAAATAACGCAGCCTCTAAAACAGGGGTCCTCAAAGTTTTCAACCAGCGGGCTGGTCCACCACCACCCAGACACCACTGGGGGCCGGATCCCAGTCCAAAAGCAGCTGCGGAGGCTGGCTTGCTCACAAAACAGGGGGTAGGTGGGGGGTTGCAATTAGTCCCAGGGGCCGGATTCAGGACCTTGGGGGGCCGCATCCGGCCCCGGGGCCTTAGGTTGAGGACCCCTGCTCTAAAAGGTTAAGAACATCAGAACCTAAGAAGAGCCCCTGCTGCTGGGTCAGGCCAAGAAGGGCCCATCGAGTCCAGCTTCCTGTATATCTCACAGGGGCCCCACCAATGATGCCTTTGGGAGCACACAAGACTCAATCTCTTGTCTCCTGGTACCACTCCCCCCTGCCTCTGGCCCTTGAAGTACCCCGGTTTTAACCCTGGAGGTGACACACATCTCCATCATGGTTTGTCACCTGGGATGGACTTGTCCTCCAGGAATCGGTCCAACCCCCTTTGGAAGGCACCCAGGCCAGAGGCCATCCCCACCTCTTGTGGCAGGGAGTTCCACAGACTAACAACGCGCTGGGTGAAAAAAAAAATAATTCTCTTTTGTCTGTTCTCACTCTCCCAGCCCTCAGTTTGAGTAGATGTCCCCCTAGTTCTGGTATTTTGTGAGAGGGAGAAGAGCGTCCCTTTAGGGTGGGGTAGGGGCAGGGGTGGCAAAATGCCGGCAGCCCCCCCCCTTCCCGTCACCAACCGCCCGCCTGCCAACACGAAGCCGCCACGTTGGTCACTTTCAAAAGGTTTCATGGCCGGTGGACTCCTTCCTTCCCCCTGCGAAGGGTTTTAACTCCGCAGACTCGCTCGGGGATGGTTGAAGAACGAACTTGCCTACGGGAAGCACCCCCCGGAGCTTTTGAGCTGCTGAAAGAAGAAATGGGATCCCTTTCCCCTAAACCGTGTTATTTCCTCCTAACTCGCTGGCTAAACCAGTCGGCTCACTGGTTTTCGTGAAGGGCCTTCGTTGAGTAAGGCTTTCCCGGTTGAAACTAGATTCGTGGCCTTTGAAGTTCTTTTAATATTGATAGTTTCAGAGAGGATAGCCGCGTTTCGTCTTTTCAAGCATTTCGGGCCAAAATCAAAGAAGGAACAAAACAAAACAAAACAAAAGACACAAACAGGTGGCACCTTATTGATTTAATTGACCCTCTTTAAGGCAATGTTTGCTTTTTCTCTTTTAACATCCCTATACTTCCTGGGTTGGTTGGTTGGTTTTCCGCTTGGAAATAATGTCTTTTTAAGGACGCTTCGGGTCCTTCTTGAGGAGAAAGGGGCAGGATAAAGATAATTTTAAATAATGAACATGGTTCCTTGCTGGGGGGAAACGGGGATTGCAACGGCGGGATAATTCCTCCTGCCGGGAGGTCGAAATTACAACGCAACCTCTTAACCGTGACCTGCGTTGATCTGTCCCAATTCCAGGTCGGATTCCAACAGGACGGCGCCTGTGTTTAGAAAGAGGCCGCCTCTTTTCCAAACATATTTAAAGCGTGTTTCCTGTGTCATGGTGCTGACCTGGCTAGATTTTTCACCAGCCCTTGTTTTCAAGGGCCAGAGGCAGGGGAGTGGGATCAGGAGACAGAGATCGAGTCTCGTGCGCTCCCGGAGTCATCTGGTGGGGCCACTTGTGAGATCCAGGAAGCTGGACTCGATGGGCCTTTGGCCTGATCCAGTGTGGCTCTTCTTAGGTTCTTATGTGCTGTCTTTATTTCTCTTGTTTTTAAATGGGATCATAAATCAAATTATTACGGCTTGAAACCGCACGGCGTCCTCTATCTCTCCCCTTTCTCCAGTGCAAGATGAACCCGGACTCAGGCGAACCCGAGGACGAGCTCACCCCCGAGGTGGTCGAATTCTGCCGCAAGGTGGGCAGCCGGGCCAACAAAGTCTCGGACGTCGTCAGCGTCCGGGACCCGGCCGTCTACGCCGCCATCCAGAAGGGCATCAACGCTGTCAACGAGCAGGCCACCTCCAACGCCCAGAAGATCCAGAAGTGGGTCCTTTTAGACAAGGATTTCTCCGTCGCCGGCGGAGAGCTGGGTGAGTCGGTCCGGCGGGGCCCTTCACCGCCACCCCGCAGCCGCCAGCCACTTCCGGGAACGGGGGCTGATCTACCTCTGCATTTCTCTGCATCGCCTGCTTCCCCCGCCGCCCCCTCTCTCTCCGTAGGCCCCACCATGAAGCTCAAACGGCCCACGGTTCTTGAGATGTACAAGCGACAGATCGCCGAGATGTACGCGGAAACCTGAAGGCCGTTCCTGACACCAGCCACGGAACCGGGCAACCCTCCGGCCTGCCTCCATTTCAGACGTCCAGACTTCGCAAATCCTCGGCCGCCCTTGCTCACGGGACCTCCCGTCTGTCCGCATGGATCTTTCCCCCTTCCCGAGAGAAACATCGCCTCTCCTCTTTTTTTTTTTTTTTTTCCGTGCCGCTCGAAACACCAGGTCTCAAATAAAGGGCACCTCCACGAACGCGGCCAGAGGAAAAAAATATATTTATCTATCTGTTTCCTTTCCTTTCTGGGTTGCGGAACTTGATCCTTGATTCCCACATCTGTCTTCTTCTTTTTTTCCCCTCACCACTCCTGGGCTCGTTCGGGCCTTTTGCCTGCATCTGCTCGTTCATGGTGGGTTGTGTTTGCACCTCGGGCCAATTTGTGCCCTTTCGGGAGCCGGATGGGAGAGCCGAGTGATGAAACTGGGATATCCAGCCAAAACGTCTCTATTTTTCTTTTTCTCCCCTCCCCGCCTCCTTCGCTGGAGACCGTCCACTGGAGAATGTGGTTCCCTTGCGGGTGGACGCACGGATCCCCCAAATTCAACACCCTTCCACCGCGCCCGGCGTGGCCGTGAGATGATCAAAGAGGCGGCCGTGGGCGCCGGGTTTTGTTGCTTCTGTGCTGGACAGCTTTGTGGATCGACTCTGTGTGTGTGTGTGTGTTTCAGGCACTATTTTAGAGTCTTGTTCCCTTAATCTGTGGGATAGCACACTTTTTTTCTCAAGTCCCCGGCGGGCGCCTCTCTGTCGACGTTGCGTGGGACGGCAGCAGGACTCCAGGAATTTTGCTTTGTTTGGCACTCTTTGGGGAAGGGGGTCCGTTTATCTCCATGTTCTCCTTGACACGAGCGTTTTAAGCGTGACATTGCACGCCGAATCTGAACTCGCACCCCACCAGGTCTGCCCACCCTTTGGAATTCCGCCTGCCGGGATGAGCCTTCCCTTGTAAATTAAGCTCTACCTCCGACTGAGTTGTTTTTTTCCAGGAGAAGCCGGGTTGCGTTGTCCCCGCCGGTTTTAATTCCTCTCCTTCGTCCACAACCCGGGGCCAAGTTGGCCGCCGAACCCACCAGAAGTGTTGCAGGCGTGGCGTTTGTGGTGGAGGGCATCTTTTTGCACAGGGAGAAAAAAAGGTTTGCACGGATGTTTGTAATTATTATTATTATTATTTTACCTAGCAGGGACATTTGGGAAGAGGGCTGGATTTGGGGACACTCGGGCCGAAAGAGAGGGGCCATCACTGGGTCGCCGAAGGGGAGAGACGTGACAAGGGTTTGTGGGGGGGGGAGAGGCTGCATGGTGCCACATAGACGCCAGGGACCCCACGCTTGTGGACGTTGGGGGGGGGGGTTCTGGCGAAATCAAGGCAGGGTCCTTTCCCGGGTTGGCACGCTGGACCCGGAAACAATGTTAGCTTTATTTAATCCTCAAATCCTTGCGAATCTGTTGTACCAAAGCAAAAAAAAATAACACCGGAAAGCCTCGCAGGGGGCCTGTTTGATGCACTGACGTGTTTCTGGTTTGTGCCTCCCGGCTGCTTTGCTGCAAAAAGTGTCTTAAATAAATGTCTGAACAGCTGATGGGTCACTCGCTCTGTTTTTTTCCTCCGGCCTGGCCTTGAGTTACCGTCTCCTCCTCCCCCCCCCAAAAAAAAACAAACTACCCTCCTTGCATCTATTTATTTGTGGACCTCGTTCCATGCTTCCCCATCTCCAAGCGGTGAAGTCAAAATCCTTAAAATAGATTCAGGGAGCAAAAAAATAAAAAAGTTGTGCGTCATGGGCTTTCATGTTTGTGTGGGTGTGTGTGTGGGGGGGGTTAGAGTTGGGTGGTTAAATTAAACCGGAGAGCTGGCTGGAAGTTGGGTCTGGGGTGACTCCGGTTCCCATCATCCCCAGCCCGACCGGTTGACGAAAAGCCATGCCTTGGGTCATTTTTGGGGGCAGGCAAATCGAGGAGGGGGTGGAATTAAGATGTAATTCCTTCTCTCTCCGCCATGGGATCCTCTCCCCCCCCCAGCTGGTTTTTCCTCCTCTGGACAGCAGAGGGGGAACCTTCCTTGGGTTTCATGATGGGAGAGGAAAGCCAGGGTTCGTGCCAAAAGGCGGAGCGGTCCTCGGACGGGTGGGGGGTGGATGGAGGCCCTCCTGTCTTGTCTCACTTGTCCCAAGAGTAGAAAGGGGGCTCCAGACTCATCATCATCACACACACACCCCTCTTAACTGGAGTTGTTTTGGAACGCTGGGCATTAATAAAATAAAACAGTGTAATAAACAATTGGACTTCTGATAAAAGTGACCTTAATTGCACGCTTTGGGAGAATCCATGGATCCCACCTTAACCCACCCTGAAGGGGGGGGGGTGAGTGATGATGCTGCCACCCCACCCTCCCATTCAAGGGATGATGATTGGCTCCCTGGCTTGGCGGTTCTAGGAGAGGGGGGGGGAAGGGGTTTGTTTTTAAATCTAATATAAAACCATTAAAATGCGATCAAAAAAATCTAATAAAATGGTTAAAATGTGATCCAAACATTTTAATAAAGTAAAATGTGATCAAAAATATATAATAAAATAAAATGTGATCAAAAATCTAATAAAACCATTAAAATGGGATCCAAAAAAAATCCAATAAAACAGTAAAAATGTGATCCAAACATTTTAATAAAATGTGATCAAAAAATATAATAAAATGTGATCAAAAATCTAATAAAACCCTTAAAATGTGATCCAAAAATAATAATCGAATAAAACCATTAAAAAGATCAGTCTTGATGTTTATCTCTTGCTCCTTGCGTGGCTCTCTTTTCTGCGCCCCCCTCCCCCACCACCCGCTCTCTGCACATGCTCAGGAACCCTCCGCTTGCAAGCCGGGCGAAAGGAGCTCCCTCCCTCCCTCCCTCCTTCCTTTATATAGGGGGCGGAGACCAAAGCCCAGCTCGGCCACGCCCCCGGAGGCGCGCTATTGGGCGCCGCTCCACCTCCTCCTCCTCCTCCGCCGCCGGGCTCCGCCCCTTGCTTGTGGGCGCGGCCTAGAGGAGTGGGGGGGGAAGAGACACACCGCTGACCAATGAGCGGCGAGGAGGGGGCGTGGCCTCCCTCTCGCGCGCCTGCCTGACGTCACGGGGGGGAGAGAGAGAGCGGTAGTAGCAACAGTTGCCTCGAAACCCCGCGCGCGAGGAGGAGGAGGAGGAGGAGGAGGAGGAGGAGGCGGCGCCGCCATAGTGACGGTAGCCCTGGAGACGGTTCCTTGCCAACGGGAGCCGCCGCCGCCGCCGCCCCCCACCGGCCGCCGCCTGCCCTTCCGCGCCGCCCGAGGCCAACCCGAGCCCCCCTCAGGAAAAAGGAAGCAGGTAAGAAGAAGAAGAAATAAAATAATAAGAAGAAGAGTTTGGGTTTTTTTGGGGGTTGCGACTCCGGAGTCACTCCGGTTCCGGAAAACCGGAGTCACTCCGGATTAAAAGCGGTCCGGGGGTAAGTGGTGGTGGTGGAAGCCTCGTTTCCCCGCGCTCGGAAAGAGAAGTCTCTGAGGGGGGGGGAAGTGAATAATATGAGGGGGGGAGAATGAGTGTGTGTGTGTGTGTGTGTGTGTGTGGGGGGGGTTTGGTTTGTGAGGGAAAAGTTTTGGGCGCCAAGAGGGATAGGTTTCTCGCCCCCCTCTGCTCTTAATCCGGAGTGACTCCGATCTCTGAGGGGGAAAAGAGAATGATATGAGGGGGGGAGAATGAGGGTGTGTGGTGTGGGGGGTAAGTTTTTGTGAGGGAAAAGTTTTGGGCGCCAAGAGGGATAGTTTTGTTTTCCCCCCTCTGCTCTTAATCCGGAGTGACTCCGCTTTGGGAAGGTGAGACGACCCCCCACGCCCCCTTTCCCCTGTCTGTGAGGCGCTCCAGGGAGGGATGTGTCCCCCCCCACCCCCTCCCCCACCCCACAATAAAGAAAAGGAGGGAGTTTTGGGAAGTGGAGCCACACAGTGCGAGGGGCTCTGATCCGGAGTGAGTCCGGATTTGTGTGGCGACGGGTTTTGGCAGGACGGGGGTGAGGGAGGGTGGTGGTGGACCCCTGCGAGGTGGACCCCTGTCTAAAAGCAAGGCGTTTTTGGAGGGGGGTTGTGTTTTTTGTTTGTTTTTCTTAGGGAGAGAGGATCCGGAGTGACTCCGGAATTGGAACCGGATTGGGATGGAATGGGACTGAGTTGAGAGGGAGGGAGGTGTGTGGAAAGAGAGAGAGAGAAGAGAGAGAGAAAGGAGGCAGGGGGGGGAAGGGAAGGGAAAAGGGGGGGTCCGTGTTTGGGTTTTTTTGGGGTGGGTGGGTGGGCTTCAGGAAGGGAATAGAAACCGGAGTGGCTTCCAGTAGTTGGGGGAAAACGGTGTCACGCCTGGAAAGGGGGACCAGCCGAGAAGAGAGAGAGAGAGAGAGAGAGAGATGAACCTGGAGTGGATCCAGATCCAGAGGGGTGGGAGATCCGGGGAGCCATGGATGGGGTGGGTCTAGTTTTGGGGAGGAAGGGGTGTGGGGTGGAGCCACCAAGATGATTCGGAGTGACTCCGGTTCGACTCCGGTTCAAGATTGAGGGGGTGGGGGTGGGGGTGGGCTGAAAAGTGGGGTGAGTCCCCCCCTCTCCCTTTCAGCCTCCCTTGCCCCACACCCCCAGCCCAGGCTCCAGATTTGGGGTGGGGGTGGGGGTGGTCTCCCCCTCCCGTCTCTTGGGACCTCGGAGCTGTTCTGGATTAAATTGGTTTATTTGGTTGACCAGGATGGACCAAACAAGAAAAAAGCGGACATGGCCGACACACAACAGATGCTGTGCCTGAAATTGCAAATAATAATAATAATAATAATAATAATAATAATAATAATAATAATAATAATAATAATAATAATAATAATGCATTTTGTATAATATGATATAATACAATACATTTTGTAATACAAAATCCAGCGTAGTTATCTTGTCTGCTGAGTGGTGGTGATAATAATAATAATAATAATAATAATAATAATAATAATAATAATAATAATAATAATAATAATAATAATAATAAATATGGATTCCTCTTTGCAAACTTTCTGCAGGCTTATTTGTAAACGTCCTAAAACTCTACAGGAATATTTGTTTTCAATGACATCAAGCATTCGATTGTAAGCTTCCCGGCCTCAAGGGTCTCTTTTCTCCTTTTATTTCTTTGGAGAAAACCCCATAAAAACAGGTGGGTGCTTCCATAGGTAATTTCCCTTCCGCTCCTGTGTGGGAATGAAAATACTTACATTTATAGGCCTGTTTTGCACAAAACCTATGTCTTTTTTTGTCCAAAATGTGAATCTTTTATCGTTATTTTTTAGTTCGGGCGCCATATCCTCTTCCATTTCTCCAAAACGCAGGGGGGGGGGTGTTTAAGTGCACAGGAAGCTCTTCGGAAACGCAAGAAGCAAAATGCAGCATCTCCGCTCCCACGTAACTTGGCTCGCTTACCTCGAGCGATCTCATCTCAGTGGATCTTGCTTTTCCTTCTCCCGAAATTTCAAATCCATGGGAACGACTAAACAATAGGCACCCATCGCTCTCAGATCTGTCCTTTTAATTGCATATTTAGAGTATCTCGTTAAAGGATGAGAGGCAGCTCACGAACTTACACTCTTGACTCGTTTTCATTCCCCCCCCCTTAATTTGCAAGTTGCCTCTGTGTTTTCTTGGAACTCAGTGACGTTTCTTTTTGTTTTGAATGCCAGGCCGAGATAAAAGACATAAACTTCCCCCCTTAGCATCCTTTTCCATCCCGGGTGGTTTCCATGGCGATCCAATTACACCGGTTGCATTAAACGCCCAGCGATCATCGTCGCCTGACGTCCGCGGTAACAAATAAGTTCGTCAACCAGCTTCAAAACGCCCCTGTGTCCCTTACACGCAAGAGAGAGAGAGAGAGAGAGAACAACACGTCCCATCGTTCCTGACTTTGTGGGCTGGGGGGGCGTGGTGGCTGGAGGCTGATGGGATCCGGAGTCCGGCCTCGCCGAGCAGAGGGACTTAAATCTTTTCCGGTCTTTATTCAGCTTCGGAAACTCAAATAATCCAACAGTCAGCCTTGCTAAGAGGTCCCCGAACCAGAGACAAACTTGAAACCTACTTTTTTTGGGGGGGGGTGTGGGTGTGTGCATTCCTGAACATGAAGTTGACGAAGGAATTTAAAACCTCTGATTTTATTTCCTCTAAAACCTTAAAATCCCCCAAAAAATTTTACAATTCTTTCCAAGTGCCAGATCTTTCTTTCTCTCTCTCTCTCTGTGTCATCTATAAACTTTTTATTGCCTTGGATGGGGGTCGGTGTGTGGGTGGGGCCCCCGAATATTTCACATCTTGTAAAATATCCTGGGATCATAATAACGGTCCCCCCCCCTTTTTTCTCCCCCCAAAGCATCCGTCCGGTTGTGGGCTGGGAGGAGTGGTGGTGGGTGGGTGGGGAGGAGAGACGACCCAAAGGGTGGAGGCTCAGATTTCGGCGGGTCTCTTGCTGTGTGCAGCAAATTAGGACTATTTTTTTTTCCTCTGGGATCGGCTGAGATATAATTAAAGTACGCACACACACCCATCCCTCTCCGCTCGGAGACAGAGAGAGAGAGACAGAGAGGGAGCCAAATGCCGGCGCAGTTCACGCCGTCCTGGCATTCCTCAACGCTTCGGTCTGCCTGGCATGCCGGGGCTTGCTGCCCGCTAGATTTCCGATCCCCGAAACCCGGGGTGTGTCTCTCTCTGTGTGTGTGTGCTTCTCTTTCTTCTCCCCTCCCGCCTGCCCGCCCGCCTGCCCGCCCGCCCTCCTTCCTGTTCCCCTTGGAGCCCTTGCTTTTGTACGGTCCGGATCCGTTTCCTCCACCACCCTGGGGCCTTGAGAGCAGAGGGCTTCTTAAAAAAAAAAACACATAATAATAATAAAGGAATATGTCTGTGAAGATTCTCAGTCCTCCAGGTGAGCTGATCCAGAAGTGGAGTCATGGCTACTGGACTTCTTTTTTCTTGAGAGAGAGAGAGAAACGTTTCGCTGCTCATCCAAACAGTTTCATCGGGTCTGAATACAGCTAGTGCAAATCCTCCCATCTTATTGGCAGCTTTGACCTCTTGTCACCCTGGCCTGAATTAGGCTCATAAGATGAACAGTGGCCTCAATAGGCTCGTTAGGGAGACAGTAGCATCCTTAGCCTTAAGGTGAACAATGGCCTAAGGTGATGAAACCTATCAAGAATGGGTCGTTAGCTATGGCCTTGGTGGTGAAGGCTTTTGGATTTGCCTGGGGACTTTGGAAAGCACAGCCTGATAAGTAGCAGATAGACTATGCCTGAAGCCGCCACCTCTGTTGAGGGAGGGGGTTTCAATGCTCCCATGAATGGCTTCCCTGACGCCTTTCTCAAACCAACTATCTTCTCTGTCTAATAATGTGTACATCCTCATCTTTGAAAGAGTGCCCTTTGTCCTTCAAATGGGCAATAAAGGAAATAAGAACAATCTATCTTGGATTACAAGTCCCATTCTCCCTCCCCCATTCTCCCCGGGCAGCTGGGTGTGTGTGTCTGTCATCCAAAATCCAGTAATATATATATATATATATATATTGCAAAGCAAACGAGGAGATTATTCCAGGGTGGTTCTGTGCCTGGCCGCTCCGTTGTTTTGTATTCGTGTTTGTTGACTTGGCTTTGTTTATTTCTCCCGATCAGCCCGGCAACGCTTGGGTAGGGAGGGTGCCGCTTTCCGGACGCCTCCGGAGGTCGACGTTTCCCCCATCGCCCGCGGCGAGAAGGGACGATGGGCTTTGCAGTCCCGGGAGACGGGGAAAGGCCGGCGCGCAGGGTTTCTCGATGGCCACGAGGAGGACCGGCCGCCACCAGGTTTCAACACCTCAAACTGGGCAACAGCATCCCCGTTGCAACCCATTGGCTTTTGACCCAGGGATGGGGGGTGGGGGGTGGGAGGCGGTCCAGGAAGCTGCAAAGCCCAACCTGGACTCCACCCCACCCCCTCCAATTGCAAAACCATCATCCGTCCGTCCCCCTTTGAAGAAGCAGAGCTGATCTCTCTTTTGATGAAACTTTGGGGTCCCTTCGTACCCTCCCTGGCACCCCTCTGCGCTTCCTGGCATTATCGGATGCACAGTAACCCCCCACCGCAGCCCCTCTCCCCCAATAAATGCAACTTGGATTCATCACAGGGTGTCCCCCCCGTTGCAATATTATCGTTTGGAGGCAGGCCTTCCTGCGGGGAGATAATCGCTCCCTGGGAAATAATAATAACAACAATAATAGTGTTGTTTTGTTTTTGTTTTTAATTTTAAAAAGCCCAGCTTTAAAAGAGGGGCTCTATCTCTCGCCCGCCAGGCCTTCGGACGTGGCGGAGGGGGAAGAAATGAACAGACCAAAAAAAAAAAGAGAGAGGGGGGGGAGAGAAGCTGCATGCAGATGTTCAATTAATAACCTGGCCCTTTGGCTTGTGTTTGCTTCGGTCCCGGGCATTGTTTACGGAGTCCCAGCGGTTGCCCCGGGCGACGGCGGTCCACTCCCCGTTTCCAGGGCCGGGTTGCTCAGCAACGGGCGGGAAACTTCGTCAACCAAACAATGGCCTCCTCTCTCTCTCTCTCTCTGTCTCTCTCATCCTCTCCAAAAATAAAAAAATCCCCAACCCATCCCATAGCGTTTCCCGGGACGTCCTTCCCCCTCTAAACACCTCGGAAACACCCGAACTTTGCCCGACTCTTCCAGGGGCCTGGATGGCGAAATGTACCTTTTTTTTGGGGGGAGGTGGGGGAGTGTGAGGGGCAGTGCCATGAAAGGGCATCTTCATCCCTTCCTCTGTAGTAAGAGCAAAAAATAATTTTTAAAAAATGGTGTTTTGCACACATGGTGTTTTGCACACACTTTTCTCAGCCCTGTGTGGCTTTCACCAAACGATAAATGCACCCGGGATTTGCATCCTTCGAGGGGGGGTTCCGACCCCCCTGCGCCTCGAGGTGGGTCCTGAGTGCCCCCTTCCTCCTCTCGGTTGGGATGCTGCAAGGAGGGAAGGAAGTGGAATTAAGCTGAGTCCCTCCGTCCCCCCCCTTCTCTGCTTGTTTTTCATTTTTTCCCCCTGGCAGGAAGCTTTTTAGGGTTTTTGTGTGTGTGTGCATTCAGCAAAAACCTTTTTTCGTTTTCGGCTTCTCCGGGGGTTGTGGAGAAGGCAGTTCTTCCCTAATAATAATAATAATAATAATAATAATAATAATAATAATAATAATAATAATAATAATAATAATAATAATAATAATAATAATAATAATAATAATAAAAGAGCAGCAGCAGGAGGAGATTTGCAGGGGAGTTCAGGGCGCCCGTTTCGCCCCGAGCCCCACGGCGTCCGTCGGGATCCACTTCCCGGCGAGCCGGCTTAAAGGGCTGGTGCGTTTGCTCCCATGCTGGGTTTGAGGTGGGCCAAGGCACTAGTTCAGTTCCTGACATCCTCACATGTTTGTGTGTGTGTGTGTGTGTGGGGTGAGAACACTAGAATTGGGAAAGAGATGGAAGAAGAGGGTCGCTCAGCAGGGAAAGGAGGTGCCCCAGAGGTGTGGCTCGGGGCGAAACCGCCCCTTCTCACCTTATTTCTGCAGGGTTGTGTTTATTTTTTAATTCCGTGAGGACTAGCACCTTGGTGGGTCGGCAAGAGGGGTCCCGAACGGTGATGAGCGCACGGAAGAGAAAGGATGAGTTTTGGATACGGACTCAGCCTAAAAAAAAAAAAAAAAGAAATCCCTGCAGGCATCGAGTTGCCCACCCCCTGTTCGAGAGGGAATAAAAGTTTTATTCCATTCCTTTTGAGGCGTCCGGGACGTAGCCAGTCTAGAAACAGGGCCGGGTCAGCTTTTTTTTTTGGCTCCGCTCCCCGCTTGGTATGGTGTGTGTGTGTGTGTGTGTGTGCGTGCATGTGTGTTTTTTTCCTTCCCTTTTTCTATTTCTGCGTTTTGTTTTCTTTCTTTTCCCGTTCCAAGGGTTTGGGGTCCCCCCCCCTCTCCGGCGTGCTCTCTGCTTGGAGACGGAGTCGGCCGCGCGGGGTAAACAGAGGCGGTTTCTAAGGACTCCCCCCATCTGTTTTCAGCGTCTGCTTTGCTGGCTGGCCGGGCCGGGGAGTGTGCGCGCGCCGCGGCTGACGCAGAAAGCAGGGTCTATTTGCGATCCCTTCCAGCTGCTGCTGGCCGGCTGGCCGGCTAGGAGGAGGATGGCCGAGGGAGGGGAAAGGGTGTCCCCCACTAAATTCCGACTCCCCGTTTGGGGTCCCCGTAGCTTTGCCTTTTGATGCTTATTCCAAGCGCCTCGCTGCCCCAAAGCTCCAGCCGTCTCGGCCTACAAGTCCCATCCTCCATAGCCTCCTCAGGCCGCCCTCCTCGGCCGCCCAGGAACGATGGGGTCTTGCCACACACCCCACACACACCCTGCACCTGGGCGGGAACGCCTCGCCTTAATATAGTTGAGAAAGTTCCAAGGCGGGATTTGAAAAAGCAGCAATAGAGGGAGGAAAACCTACCCCATGCTCCCCAGCCCTTCTGCCTGGGGAGGGAGGGGTTTTGCAGGCGGAACAAGGCACATGGGTAGGAGGGCAGCCTTTCCCATCCCTGGTTTTCTGAGACATTTTGCCGGAAAATGTTCCCAGGGAGCCAAGATGCCCCTGGACCAGGTCGCTCTACGGCCGTCGTTTTCTTAACCCGGAGGGCCAATCTCTTTTAATTAGCGTTCGTTTCCTCCGAGGCAGCTGCTGGAGCAGGCGGGAGGGGCCACGGAGACCCCCCAGAAAATTAAACGTGGCTGTTTTTAGATGCCACCAGACCCTGTGGGGTATATTTGGAGGTGTTCAGTCCTGCTGCTTGCCTCTGAAAACCACCCTGCCTGGTTCCTTTCATTTTGCTCGTTTTGGTTTGTCTTGCCTGGCAAGAACAGACTCCCCCCCACCCCCTTTCACGGCCATGTGGCACCTCCTGAGAGCCTTCCCGGCTTCCTGCCTTCCCAAGGATGATGGAATTAACCTCTTAATTAAGATCCTGTTCCCCCACCCACCCACCCACCCACCCACTCATCTCTCTTGGGTTTCTGTGTTCTCCGCAGACAAGAAGCATGCAGGCGGCGGAGAGCGGCTCTGATCCTGTGGCACCCGTGGCCCTGAGGACGGCCGCTGTGGTCCAGGCACCCGTGGTGCAGCCGGTCCCTGCGTCCCAACAGGTACGGACCCGCCCCGCCTGGAAGGGGTTCCTGGATCGGGGGGGGACCCTTTCTCCGTCCGTCAGACCAGCCCACCCCCCGCAAAACACCCACCAGGAACGGGCGACGGATCGTCCCTCGTGTTTCTGGCGATGACCCCCGTGGACGGAGGAAGGGTCCCGCCGATTGTGGTGCCCCCCGGGGGTGTCCGGGAGACCCGAATCAGAATCTCACGGGGGCTGGAGGAAGAAAGAGAATCACAATTTAAAAAGTCACAAATCCGTTTCTCACTTGGTTTTTTTTTCTCCCCTTCTCCGGCTTGCAGCGGGTTTTGGTCCAAACCACGGGCTCGGCTCCGAAAGGCACTCCGATGCAGGCGCTGAGCATCCCTCGCGTCCAGCAGGTAAGGACCGTGCCACGTGGGAACCAACCGGGAGCCCTTCCAAGGGCCGATTTTGAAAAAAAAAAACACCAACCATTCTGTAACTTGCGATGCCAGCTGTATGGAAGTCGGCAGGGGGAAAGTCCAGGCACTCCCGTCTTATGGGAAACAATCTCTCTTGTCACCTTTGGCTGGGGTGGTGTCTGCAGCCTCTGCCTTGAAGTACCCCTGGCTGTCATTCGAACTCGGCTCTCGGCGCCAAGAGCCGCCAAAACGGAAAGGGAGGGGGCTTTACGCACGACCCCTCCTGTTTTGGGCATCTGTCTTGGTTGTGTTTGTGTGTGTGTGTGTGTGTCCCCAGACAAGGACTTCAAAAGAGTTAAAGTCTCTTTTGCTGCAACACAGCTGGTTTGCTCCAGAAGCGGCCTTGGGTCCTTTCAAGGAGAAAGGCGGGGTTTAAAAACTACTTTAAATAAATAAATATCTTTGACTTTAAGAAAACAGCGCTTGCAGACCAAGGGTTTGCCTTGTGGCCTCTTAAATTTGCAAAGGAACGGCTGTTTTTAGAGGGGGGAAAAGCAAATGCAAGAAGACGCTTTGGAAGGCGAAATAGCTGTGGCTTCCTTCCTGGGGTTGTTCCATCTCGCGCCCGGCCGTCCTCCTCTCCCGCGGTTTTCTGCCCCTGGCGTGCGTTC
>JAPFRF010000018.1:8567214-8659055 GCA_029282475.1 Phrynocephalus forsythii
GGAACATCGGCCCACGGAAGAAGATCCCCACCCTGTGTGTGGCATCTTTAGCTAGATGTCTGTGAAGATTCTCAGTCATCCAGGTGAGTTTCTCTGGAAGTTGAGTCATGGCTACTGGACTTCTTTTTTGAGAGAGAGAATCTATCTCTCAAAAAAGAGGTCCAGTAGCCATGGCTCAACTTCCAGATCTTTAGCTAGAGAAACTCCACCGGCCCTCCCGTAAAAAAATGTTCGGTTTTATCGTAGGGTCTGGGTTGCATCTTGCAGCTTGATATTCTTGTTTAGAGGGGATTTTGACCTGTTCTAAACGGCCCAGCGTGTGTCTGCACAAATGGGGCAGGGCACAAGCTTGGAGGAATCAGTGAATTCATTTCCAATCAGATGTTCGCTTTCTGGAAATGTCCGCCTTCCTACGGCTCCCGTGGAGAAACCAGATAGATATACGGGTCCCAAGTAGGCTGACGTTCTTGGAAATCGTCCTGGCTTGACCTTTTCCATTCTCCTTCCCCGCCCAGGGAGGATCCGTGCCGCGAGGACGCCCTTCCGAGGCACAAGCTGGTGGCCTTGTGCCAATGCGAGGCCGTCCTGACCTGGATGCGGAGCTGCGACCACATCCTCTACCAGACGCTGGTGGAAATTCTCATCCCGGACGTTCTCCGGCCAGTTCCCGGTAAGGAGAGGCCGCTCGCCCTTCCCTGCTGTGCCTCCTCCTCTCTCTCTCTCTCTCTCTCTCTTAAGTTTCCAGTCCTCAGTGTTTCGTGGGCGCCCTGTGGACCCCATGACGATCCAAAGGGTGCACCTTCAGTGGGTCTCTCTGCGAGGGGGCTCTCTCCTGTCCTCACAGGGACGCTGACGCAGGCCATCCGGAATTTTGCCAAGGGATTGGAAGGCTGGCTGACCGGCGCCATGTGCGAATTCCCCCAGGCTGTCGTCCAGGCCAAGGTAAGTGGGCCGGCCGTTCACGCCCGCAAGGAGAAAACCCGAGCCCTCCTTGGACCAGCCTTTGGACCCAGAAAATAGGAACCCCAGATCATGCGGGGCCCCAAATTTGGCTGCACCCAAGAAGGAAGATTTTTTTCCATTCCCGTCTCTCTCTCCCGAGGGAACCCCCGCTGGGTGAGACCCCCCCCTCCCCAAGGTTCTTCCACCGCCCCACCCCTCTGTTTCCCCTCTTCCCCGTGGGCAACCAGCAACCCCCCCCTCCACAAAGCCCACAAGCCGGACTTCGGGCCCAGACCCTCCTTCGGCCATCTAGACAGGCACGGACGCCGGAGGCGGCTCCTAGCCGTCACCCCCCCCCGCGAGCTGGCCGTGGGTCGATGAACGAGTCCACGGAAGCGGTCCAGGTGGGGGAGAGAGCGAGCGAGCGAGAGAGAGACATGCAGACGCTGGCTTCCTGCGACCATTTCCCTTCTCCCCCCCCCCCAGGTGACGGTGGTGAGCGCCTTTGCTCAGACGCTGCGGCGCTACACCTCGCTCAACCACCTGGCCCAGGCGGCCCGGGCCGTCCTCCAGAACACCTCCCAGATCAACCAGATGTTCAGCGACCTCAACCGGGTGGACTTTGCCAACGTCCAGGTGAGGCCCCAGAACGTTCCCGTTCCCACCACCACCACCACCACCACCACCACCACCACCACGTGGCCAGGACCGCTGGGAAGGAGGGCGCTGGGTCTCGTAGTCCCAGGGGGACCAGACCAGAGGCGTTCCTACCTCTACCAGGGTGCCCGACTTGGTAGTAAAGCAAAACCTTCACTTGAAGAAGCACCACGTTCGCATAAAAAGGCTCCCACTTGATCCTTCTCACCCCTGTCTAAGGGGAAAGGCCCAATCGGTCTCCCAATAAACCTAGAATCACTCACGGAAAGCCATTATTTTTAAGGCTTGCATTGCCCATACCTGAACAACCTTTTCTGGTTGTAGGGAAGGTTTTTATTTGACCCTCCCGGACATTTGTAAAAGCTCTTCCGGTGCCGTTAATTAATGGCCCCGGGAGAGCTTTTACAAATGCCTGGGAGAGTAAAATAAAAAAAACTTTCCATCCATCCATCCATCCATTAATTCATTCATTTAACTTTTACCCCACCCATCTGGCTGCCGAGGCCTCTCTGGGACGGTTGACCATCTTCATCAGCTTTCTATCGCGGTGCTTTAATCTGAGAGGGGTTGTTTTATTTTATTTTATTTTTGCCCTGTCATGCTGGCTTCACACACACACACACACACACACACACACACACACACACACACACACACACACACACACACACACACACACACACACACACACACTGGAGCATCTCTTCCAACCATCTCATTGTTGTGGCTTTGGAAGCATTTTTGGTTTTTCAAAAATGAACCCCCACCCCCCCACCCAAGAGACCTTGGAGTCGTGGGCGTTGGAAGGGTGGGGTTTTTCAAAGACCTCAATGTTAGACGAGGGTAAACCCGGTCCCGAGAGGGTCAGGGGAGCCAGGCTGCCTCTCCTCTGGGGGTGTGTGTGTGTGGGGGGAGGGCATAGAACGAAACATGAGTGTGTGGGGATATAACAGGCCTTTGGTTTCTGGGCGCCCGCCCTTCCTTTCCCCCCACCCCCACCCCCACCCCCACCCCGAACCCCATCCTGGGCAGGAGCAAGCGTCGTGGGTCTGCCAGTGCGAGGAGGGGCTGGTTCAGAAACTTGAGCAGGACTTTAAGCTGACCCTCCAGCAACAGAGCTCCCTGGATCAGTGGGCCAGCTGGCTGGACAACGTGGTCACCCAGGTCCTGAAGCCGCACGAGGGGTCTCCCGGCTTCCCCAAGGCGGCCAGGCAGTTCCTGCTGAAGTGGTCCTTCTACAGGTGAGGTGGCGGCGGCGGCGGCGGCACCCCAGCACCGTTCCCCTCCCCACCCCCACCCCCACCCCGGTCGATGGGCCCCTGGGGAAACCTGCACCTAGAAAGCTAGCAGGTCAAGGGACCAGTCTCTCTCTCTCTCTCTCTCTCTCTTTGTGTCTTCCTCCCTGAGACCCTGCTTTTCTACCTGCCGGGAAGAAGGAAATTGGTCTGAGCTCTTTTTATAAGCATCCAGACCCTGCCCGAGGAAAGGGGCGATGACAGAGAGCGTTGAGCCAGTTGGGGTCAGAGAGGAGGTGATGGGGGAGCCCAAACATTAAGAAGAGGGGCGGCTGGAAGGCGGAGGAAGGGACTCAGATGGGGAAGATTGCAAGTGCATGGGGGTGGGGGAATTCAGCTAGAGATCAGGACTTTCTTAATCAGGGCAAGTTCCCTCTGGAGGTTGAGGGCCAGAACTGGCGGATCAACAACAGTGGGTTATTGATCGGCGAGGGATGGTTTTTCATGTCATTTCCCTGCCTTAGCAGGGCGGGGTGTGTGTGTGTGTTTGCAAACGAAGTGACCCTTGGAGGGGGAAGGGGGGGTGTTCCTCCCAGCAGCTCTTGTGCGTGTGTCCCCCGCCGTCGTCATTCTTTTCCACGCACGAAATGTTTCACACCCTCCCCCTCCTCTCCCCCGGCAGCTCCATGGTGATCCGAGACTTGACCCTCCGCAGCGCCGCCAGCTTCGGCTCCTTCCACCTCATCCGCCTCCTTTACGACGAGTACATGTTCTACCTGGTGGAGCACCGGGTCGCCCAAGCCACCGGGGAGACGCCCATCGCCGTGATGGGAGAGGTGAGCTCCCTTTCCTGCTCTCAGCCAGGCGGGCATCTTGGAGGGAGAAATCGCCCGGGAAACTTTTTTCAGGCGCAGCGCCGTAGCAACTCTGTGTTTTATTTTAAGCCGGGTGGGGGCTTCGTTTGTAGGGTGTGAGTGGCGGAAAAACTCGGCTCAAAGGTTCAAGTTTTGAGCAGGAGCGTTTTTGGGATTGAGCTTGGCCGAGAGCACAAAAAAAAAAAAAAAGGAAAAGTGGTATAGCGCTATATAGCGAGTGCAGGTGGAAAGGGCGAGCCGGTCAGCATTATATCCTCTCCCAGAAAGGCCCACCCATTCTTATGCTTCCCAACCTTTTTTTTTTTTTTCCAGTTCAGCGATCTGGCGTCCATGTCCCCCACCCTCCTGGAAAAAGGTATGTCTCTCCCGAGCTGTCGTCTTGCTGTAAATCGGTATTTCCAGAGGTCCTTATTTATTTAATGACTCTCCGAAAGTTCCAGATAAGTGAATTGATAGAAAGTCATCCTGTTGATGGAGGAGTCCTTCCATACGGTAACAAACCGCTTTTGAGAGCGTGACTTGTCTCTCAACGTTGGCATTTTTGCTCGGGAAGGAAGCGGCTTGGCAGATCCAGAGCATTGGTAGGGGGGATTATGGGGTTTGTAGTCTGCTTTTTTAAAAGCCTGGCTAAGCTCCGGCTTTAGGTTTTACGACTCCGTTTGGGAGGCAGAGGATTTTGGACTTAATTTCCCCCCCCACCCGCACCCTCACCCCTCTCTTCTTGGCTTTCCCCATCCCCGCAGAGGATGTGAGCGACGCCGGAAGCGAGGCGGACGTGGATTCCCAGGGCGCGGGCGAGCCCCCGGTGAAGCGCGAGCGCAGCGACCCGGGACCACCTCCTCTGCAAGACATCTAAGCCCTCCCTCCCTTTGAGGGCCAAAGGACTCCGAACCCCCTGCCTTCCGAGGCTCTCCAGGAACCTGGCAGTTGGGTGTCCCATCCCTCCAAGGGGGAAGAAAAAAAGAGTGCCTCTAATTATTATTATTATTAATTTCCCCCTCTCCTCCTCCCTGCTTTGACGGGTCTCCGTAGAAGGGCCAGAAAACTGCTCGTGGCAAGTGGGCTGCAGGCGGGGGGGGGCACCATCCCCTACGCACGAGTGGGCTGCCCGCTTCCACAGGGGATGCCAGGCCCTTTTTCTGCACAGCCACCAAAGCTCTTTCTGTCTCTCTTTCTTCTCTCTCTCTCTCTCTTGTAGCCTTAACGGACTCTAAATCGGTCAAAAAAACTGTTGAACGGAGGCAAGCGGATTTTTCCCCCCTTAGTTTTTTGCGGGGTGTGCCTGTGTGTGCACGACAGCCTTTGCGGGCAGCTTCTCCCGTGACACCCCTCTCTTTTCTTTCCACTGTGACTCCGATCCGCTTGGCTCCCTTTGAAACCGGTTTCCCCGCCGTCCCGTCGGTGCCTCTGGACGGGGCCGGCCGGGAAGAGGGGCGGGCGCACCCCCCCTCTCTCTTTGCTCCATTTCCCGACGTGCCAAATAAACCTGCACTGTGGCAAAAAAAATGATTCTTTTAAAAAGCGGGTGAATGTTTCTTAAGATTTCCCAGCTGCCATAGGCGCCGTATTTGGGGTCAGTCTTTTATACTTGGCGGGGGGCGGGGGGCAGGCGGGACAGCAATTTCCCCCCTAAACAAACACGAGTAAAGCTGTTGGTTGTTTCAGATGCACGTGAAACTTCCAAAATTATCCCTAGCCATGCTAAAGGGAGTTTTGGTTTTCCGTCGGGGTGAAGAACGGATCACTTTATCCCACGTTTCTAGACTCTAGATTCCATCGTTCCTCGACCAGGCGGCCCATCCGTCCCTGTTTCTCAGCTGGGATGGATCAGACCCGCCCAACGGTCCTTTGAAACTGAGTTTTTTGTTTTTTTTCCCTGGTCATGCAACAGATGCTCCTACATGGTCCGCTGACAGACGTTCTGTCCCCCTTTGACAGCCACGGTGGCATCCTAGGAAACTGGGCTTTGTAATTTGGAAAAGACACTTAAATCCCCTCCACTTTAGGTGTTCTGAGCACCCTTCCCTGGCCCTGCGGTGGGCGTGGAAATTCAAGTTAGAACCACGCCAGGTGGGTGCAGGTTTGGGGGCTCCTCTCACGACAATGTTAGCCTGTGTTCACGAGCTCACAACGCACCCCCAAATCTTTCCGAGACTTCAGAAGAAAAAAAAACTTTTTTATCTTAGCTTAGGGCCTTTTTTTTTTTTTTAATTTATTGCCCTGAATGTTCCTCCTGGCCTTTCTCACATCCGCACCGGGAGCCTGGCGGCGACGAAAGATGGTTTGGAAAAGGCGGACCCGATCCCCGTCTCCTGCAGCGTCGACCTCGGGCGGTGAGTTGTCGGGACTTGGGAAAACTTATGGTCGATGCAGCAAAACCTTTGTTTCCTAGGAAAAGCTCAAGAAACTCCTGTTTCTAAACGCCCCCCCCGATTCTTTTGCAGGAAGGGGTGTGTTTTGTGTGGGATATTTTTTTTTTTAAAGGGAGGGAAATGCCCGAATGGATTGTGTTTAGAGAAATCCCTGTTTGGATTCGCTATTTTAACACTTTATTACTAAGCCGAATCGGGAGTCTGTTTGCCCAGGGTTCCCGGCTGGGAATAGCGAGGTCAGCTGGAAGGAAGAATAAAACCCCTTTCCCTCCCTCTCTCTCTTTCTCTGTCTGGTGGCCTACAGGGAAGAATTCCCTGGATGCAAAAATATATATTTTTTTCCAAGTCCTCCACTGAGACTTCAGCTCCCCCTGCCGTCCGCTTGGCAAACCATATGAGCCAAGCGTCTCAAAACGGGTGTGTGATAAGTTCCGTTTTCCTAGCAGTGAGTCTCTGCCACTTGTTCTAAGGCAGCCATGCCCAAACTTCGGCCCTCCTGATGTTTTGGACTTCAACTCCCAGAATTCTAAGCTTAGATTGCGGACGGCAAAGGACTGTGGGAGTTGCGGTCGAAAACACCTGGAGGGCCAAAGTTTGGACATGCCTGTTCTGAGGGTATTTCAAGACGGCATTGAGCCTGACCACCTCAATGGAAGATTGGAGCCCCCATCTGCCAAAATACGTGTCATTTTACTCTTTCCCCCGGTTGTGCATGATCAGGGAACAGCATGGGGGGGGGGGGAAACCCACCTAGATTCTGGAGGAGGAAACTTGTTCCCCCCCGATCTTGTGGCTTGGTTCCCACTTTTGAAAAACAACAACCCAGTTATACCCTCGTTAATGCCCAGCTAGTAATGAGGTGGTGGCGTCGGACGTATCGCATTCTTTCCTAGCTATGCTTAACACGCGGCCTCCTGGCAATTGACATCATACGGAGGTGGGCAGCTCAGGGGCCGAAAAAGCATTTCCTTTTTTTAATAGATAAAAGCAGCCGGGGGTGGGGTGCGGGGTGTCTGGAGCCAGCAGGGCCCCCCAAACGCCCCCTTGGGGTGCATCTCCTGGTCCCGTTTAAGGCATTTCCCCAGCCGCTTCTAGCTCTTCTCCGTGGGGCCCCTGGCCACGGTTTGATTTTTCTCGGGCCCTTCTTCCGATCCTGCGGCCGGCAGCAGAGTTTTGGGGGCGTCGGGCAGGGAGGGCGGCCGGCCCTCCCACTGGGAGGCCCCCCCGAAAGCGCCCACGTCGTAGAGGTAATCCAAGCTGCTCACGGCGCCCAGGATTTCGGGCACGCTGTAGTCGAAGGAGAGCAGCTCGTCCGGCAGGTTGAGGGAGCGGATGTCGCCGGGCGAGTCTTCGCCGGAGAGCCCGCCGTCCTTCCGGGGGGCTTCGGCGCCGGAGCGGCTCTGCCCGCCGTCGTCGCTCAGCCCGTCCAGCGAGACCTCCGGGTCCGAGTTGGAGGGGGAGCAGTCAAATAGCTTCATGGCCACCTCCAGGAGAACCTCGTCGGGGAGGCCGAGGGACTCGCCCTGCTCCTCCAGGAGCGCGTCTCCGTCGGGGAAGGGTCTTTCCCGGTCCAAAGACGCCTTTGCATCCCCTGGGATCTCGGCTCCGGGCACAGCGAGAGGGGCTGGGTCCTCGCGGACCGACTCCTGGACCTCGTCGCTCTTTTTCCGCTCGCTTCCCTCTTCGGCTTGGAAGGCCGCCTCCTGCCCGCCCGCCAGCGGCGCGTAAGCATCGGGGGAATTGAGAGGCTGCTCCTTCGGGGTGGACTCCGGGACCACCCCTGGGAGGCCGCGCTCGTCGCCGGGGGCCAGGTCCTCGCTCGGAAAACGGACCCCGTCCACAAACGGGGGCCCGGGAACCGGGCGGGCGACGAAGCCGTCCATGGCGGGGGGCCCTCCCTCGGCCTTGAAGAACGGCAGGAGGAACGGAGGGTGGTTGCCGACCCCTTGGTAGGCCGGATACGCCCCGGGCGGGATGGGGTTCTTGAGATACTTCTGGCCCTCCAGGAGGTAGGCGTTTTGGGGAGGGAGCTTGTACACCGGCGGCTGGACGAAGCTGGTGGTCGCCCACTCGATGCGGTAGATCCGCGGGTCGAAGAAGCAACCGCAGGGAGCCATGTGGAAGCCTGCGAAGAAGAAGCCGGCGGAAACATTAGGTTCGGAAGGGACCTCCCCACCCCACCCCACCCCACCCCTGACATCTCCCGGGTCCAGCATCGCTTCGGAGCCTCACCCGGAGAGGCCGTCTCCTCTCTGAACCACCGTGGTCCTCAACCCTTTCCTCTTTGGGGATCAGCGGCCCCTCGTCGGGAGCGACGCCCCATGGCGTGGGAAGGAAAGAGCTTTAGAAGGCGCAGGTTGAGGGGAGACCCTCCCAATTACCGACCCCAGGACCGAGTTGAAGCAATTACAATTGCCAACACGGAAATGTAGAGGGCATTCCCCCCCTCGCCGCCGCCGTAACCACGTATAGGAAGTGTATCATAAATTTATATTGCCGATATAAGATAAATGTTATATTTGGAGAGAGACCAGGATGACCGCCTGCGTGTGGAGTGATAGATAGAGGGAACAAAATCATAGTTGAACTTGGATTCCTCCATATGGATCCGTGGCTCTTCCCCGGTTTTCCCCACCCTCTTTTGTCCTGGATTATTCCCCGGCGGTGGAATTTTGCTTAAATGATGGCCCTGCCCGACCCCCCACCCTCACCCTCAGAAATCACCCCTCCCCTCCCCTGAGTTGTGTGTGTGTGTGTGTGACGGTCTACGCACCACGTTGGTGTTACCTGCCGGGGGCGTTGCAAACAACTCTTTCTCCGGGTTGCCGGGATGGTACACGCTGGGCGTCCCTGGAAGACGGAACACCACAAAATCCGTGATTTTTCTCCCTTGTTTTCCTGAGCGGAGGACGCGCCGTGCGAGAGGCGCGGTGGGGGCCCGAGTCCGCCCCCTTTTCCTCCTTTGATCCCAAGGGTGCATTGTGCGTGTGTATTTGTGCACCTTCTGCCTCTGAATCTTTGCATTTTGCTCCCCTGATATATATATATATATGTGCATTATTTGGGGTGCTTCCCCCAAAAAAGCCCCCCAAAAACCTTCAGGTCTCTGGGGACAAGCATCCCTTAGTTGCTTTGACAAGTGCGAAAGAGAGTTGTGTTGTGTTGTGTTTTTGCAGGAGAAAAATGCCCTGTCTTATCCACCTTATGTGGTGTGATCGGGTTGCGAGGCAGCCCTCGCTTTCCACGTGGTTTTTGCTGCTCCTTGCCGTCAACCCGGGCCAAAGTTTTCCTTTAAGATCTCACCTCGTGTGCCCTTGCATCTGGCTCAGTGTGTGTGCGTGTGCGTGTGCGTGTGTGGGATGGTGTTGCAATGCCAAGCACAGATCTATCTCGTATCTTTCCCCTGGGGCCTTATCTCTCTCCTGCGCCTCTCCTTCCTGACCTGTACGGGCGCGCTCTTTAGCCCTCGCCACCCTACTACGAAGTCCATGTGCACTTCTGGTGCGATACCAAATGAGGAGGGATTTTGCCTGGTTTCTGTTGCCATTCTGCTATTATTATTTTAAGTTTGGGTGACTTCTTTAGAAGAAAGGGGTTTCGGAAAGCCGGCTGTGGGTCGTTCCTTGGGTTCTGTGTGAATTTCCTTGTGGCTGACGACCTTCCGTTTTCAAACTTTTCGTTTTAAGGTATTTGGCAGCTTTGGTGCCTCCCCCCCACCCAACAATTAAAAAAAAGGAAAAGGAAGAAGACATCTGGACCTCAGTTTGGCTCCAAGGAGCGATGTAGCACTTATGCCACTGAGCGCAGCATCAAATCCGGATGGATTTCAGGTTGGGGTTTTGACCCCGAGAGGTGACGATACCTGTTTGCTTGATAATGAGATATTATTAAGTTTTTTTTGCACGGGTGGTGCCCGTTTGGGGTGGTCCACCCCATCGCAGGCCTCCCCCCCCCGCCCGGTCCGGCGCCAACCTCTCCTACCTACAGAGGCAAGGTTTTCCGGCATGGCAAAAGCCGGGAAGGGCCGGGTCGCCGGGGCGTCCGGACGGTCCAGAGGCCGGGGGCCGTACGTCTCCGGCAGGGGGTAAAAGATTTTGGACGGGTGCATCGTCCCCGTTGAGAAGCCAAATCCTGCCACCTTCCCACGAGGACCACCTCGCCGGGTGGGCGGCGCGTTGCCCGCAGTGACGGTTTCCGGGCAGCGGTTGCCGCCGGCGAGCATGTTCTGTTTGGAGGGTTCCTTGGTGGAGAACAAGATTCCAGGAAGGCCGGGTGGTTTCTCCACCGGTAGGGTCCCCAGATGTTCCTGGACTACAACTCCCAGAAGTCTCCCTCACGAGCGGAGCTGGCCAGGGTTTCTGGGAGTTGCAGTCCAGGAACATCTGGGGACCCACCGGTGGAGAAACCACTGGCCTAGGCAGTTTTAAGCATTCTTTGGCCTCTCGGGCAAAACCCGGCCACGTTGTTCCTCTGAGCGTATGCAAAGGGGCGGCCACCTTCGGCTCCTTTGGTTTGGAGAAAAGCCCTCCGTGCCCAGGCTGCCTGCCTTTCCCGGGGCCATCTAAAAAGCCGCCAAAGGGCTGGTCACCGTAACCCTAACCCTGAGCCTCCCCAGTGGGGAGGCTGGGATCTGTAGTCCTGCCAGCTTCTCTCTCCCCCCCCCCCAGCAAAGTTTTCCGAAATTCCAGTTTGGTCTCGGCTCTTCCGCCACGCCCGGGCTGCTTTCCCCCCACCCTTCCTCTCTTCCCGTCCACCCTACCTCGCAGGGAGGTTGTGAGAACCGCCGGAGGCGGGGAGGAGGGCTGCGGGGGGACGGACGGACGGGGGACACCTTTGAAACAAGGCCAGGGCCAGCCAGGCACACGGAGGGATGAAGCCCGTTGCGAAACGCAATGTGGTTTTATCTTTTTTTCCCCACCACCACCTGAAACCTAATGCCAACAAGACAACCGTTCCCTCCAGCGCCCAAGACAGCTCTGAACCTGAACGCCGGGCAGATAACTGTTCCAATCTAGGGTTTGCTTCTGGGCGGTTTAAACCCCCTACACACCCCACCCCACCCCACCCCATGGGAAACGAAGCATCTTTGGATTGCAAAACATTCAAAAAGAGGCAAGAAAGCTCTAAAAGGAACGGCATCTCTCCCGCTTTTCCGTCTCTCGAACCTTAGGACCATAACATCTTTTCCCGTGTTTCCCCCCCCCTTAAAAAGTTGACGCTTAGTTCCCCAAAATGGATCCCAAGAGTTAAGGTGCTTTGGTCCCCAGTTTAAACCTAAGGGGGGACCCCCCCCCAAGATTTAAGGCGCTTTTGTCCCATGTAAACCTATATGGACCCCAAGAGTTAAGGCGCTTTTGTCGGCAGTTAAAACTGCAGCCGGGCCGGGTGTTGAACTAGCAGCAGGCATTTGTCCAAATGCGATCCTTTCCTAAAACCGACTGCCACTCCGAAATCAACGCGCAACCTGGGGAAGGGGATACCATTTCGTAACCCTGTTCTTCCCCCTCCTTCTCCCCCCCTCCATTAAAAAAAAACATCTAAAAACACACGTTTAGGAGAGAAAGGATCCCTCGGAGACTTCTATACCTCCCAGAGACCTTTGGGTAGTGGGCGGCGTATAAATTGTATAAATAAATAAATAAAATATACCGAGAGAATAAAGACACGTGGGATACAGAGGTCCGTTTTTGCAATGGTTTCTTTTTTCCCCCTGCACCAAAACCCTGTAAGAAATAAATAATTTGCCCTAAAGGACAGGAAAAGAGAGCGACGCAGGGTCTCCCCACCCCAGGCGCTCGGTGGCATGGCGCCTGGTTGAAATGTCTGTCTGTGGGCACCCATAAATAAGAAACATAAGAACATAACATAAGAACCTAAGAAGAGCCCTCATACTGGATCAGGCCAAAAGCCCATCTAGTCCAGCATCCTGGATCTCCCAGTAGCCCCACCAAATGCCTCTGGGAGCGCATGAGACTAGATCTCTGTCTCCTGATAGTCCACTCCCCCTGCATCTGGCCCTTGAAGGACCCCGGTTTTAAGCCTGGAGATGACACATCTTCTCCATCATGGTTTGTCACCTGGATGATGGACTTTTCCTCCAGGAATCTGTCCCATCCCCTTTTGAAGGCATCCAGGCCAGATGCCATCACCACCACCTCCTGCGGCAGGGAGTTCCACAGATTAACAATGTGCCGGGTGAAAAAAAATATTTTCTTTTGTCTGTTCTCACTCTCCCAGCCCTCAATTTGAGTGGATGTCCCCCAGTTCTGGTATTTTGTGAGAGGGAGAAGAGCGTCCCTCTCTCCGCTCGACTCATGCCCTGCATTATTTTGTACGTCTGAAAGAAAGGGTTGCCACAGAGAGAAGTGGGGGGGGGAGGAGAGGAAGGGGTCCGATCCCGGGAGAGGTTTGCGGCTAGCACCATTTCTGCGGCTTCCGGATGGCGACGTAGGGCAAGGCGAGGGCGCTGGTCTCGCCAGGCCAGTACATGAGCTGCGGTTCGGAGGCCGGGGACTCGTAGAGGACGTCAAAGTAGATGATGAGGGTGGCACAGTAGAGGAGGGTGACGTTGATGAAGACGTGCCTGGTGGTTGGGGAAACCAAACAAGAGGCGGGGGGGTGTTTTCTTTCAGCCCCCAGAGGTCGGATCCCACCCAGGGAGGCAGGTGCCTCCAAGGCATCTCCCCAAAACACGCCCACCAGGGGAAGGGGGAAGAAAAGAGAAAGGTGAGATTTTTGGGGGGGGGCAAGGAAGTTAAACAAGGCGTTCCTGTTTGCTTTCTCTGCTTGCCCCGGGGGGGGGGCAAAGTCCCGGTGGCCCCACCTTGGAGAGAGAGCCCTGCCTCTATCTCTTCTCTCTCTCTGCTCCAGGCTAACTTAGAAAATAATCGGGTTATTTCAATTTAAAATCTAGATCAGGTCCCCTCCCTCGGCCCCCATGCGGTTTTTAAATCGTCAATGTTTGTCTGTAAGAATATAGCAGAACAGGGAGTGGTGGTTGTGTGTGTGTGAATGTGTGTGTCTCACAATTATTTTAATTATTTAATTATTTAATAAGTTCATAGAATCATAGAGTTGGAAGAGACCTCAACGGCCATCTAGTCCAACCCCCTGCCATGCAGGAACCCCCAATCACAAAAGTAGCCGTGTTGAATCCTGTCAATTAGTGAAGTCGTAACAAGGCGGGCCGGCCCCTTTATTCCTCCTCTTTCGACGGGGCCGGGATGGAACTGGGGGGCTGCCCGTTGCCGACCCCCTTTGTGACCGGTCGTTCCCCGGGAGCTCCTTCCTCCCGTGAGTGTGGGGAGGCCACTGATTTAAAAGCCGCCATCGCCTCGAAGCCTTTAGGGCAGGCATGCCCAAAGGTCGGCCCTCCTGATGTTTTGGACCACAACTCCCAGAATTCCAAGCCTGTATTGCCAGTGACAAAGGACTGTGGGGGTTTGTGGTCCAAAACATCTGGAGATCTGAAGTTTGGACATGCCTGCTTTAGGGGACACAGCTTTAGGGGCACTGGGTTTCCTCTCCGGCTTACGGAGGGCGTTTCCGCCCTGCCACCCACCCACCCACCCACCCACCCCGGTGTCCCCGCTTTACCAGAGGCTGTGAAGGTAGCAGAAGCCGAGCTGTTGGCACCAACTGCAGAGAAACTTGTCCCCGAGCCAGCAGCCGATCGAGACGGCCCACCAAAACACCATCAGGCCAGCCAGGTGGTGAACCCGAGAGTTGTTGCACCTGAGGAAAAGGCCAAGATGTGGGAGCCCTTTGAGGGCTTTTTCCGCGGCCCCAGGGTCTTCCCTTCCCAAACGACTGAGCTGGGACAGGAGGGGGCACCTCAGGAATCAGGATTTCGGGTTCTGTGCTGGTGCGTGGGCCACCCTGGGAAGCCCAGAGCAATCAGACCCTCCGGAAACCCCTTTTCCCGGCCGTTCGCTCTCCTCCGTGGAATCCCCGAGTCGCCCTAGGCGAGCCAGCAAGGGGCGAATCTTTTTTTTTTTTTTTTGCACCGTGCAAAGCCAAGAGGAGAGACGGGAACCAACGGTCGAAAGACGGGGAAGCGCAGAGGAGGAACTCCCAGTTCTCAGAGAGAAGCAAGGCCGGTGGCAGCGGGCGCTCGGCCCCGGGTGCGAAGCAAGGGTGTGTTTGTTTTTCCTCCGCAAGCCCTTACTGTCTCAGTTCTTGGACCGTCAAGTAAAGGAGGTGGAAGGCGACGCAGTTGAGGGCGTAGGCATTCAGCGCCGGTCTCACGAAGGACATCAGAGTGCTGAAGAGGGTCACGAGAAGGACCAGCCACATAAACTGGTCCCTGTTGTCGTCGGTGGCGGCGGTGGCGGCGGCGGTGGGGAGGGAAGCAAGGGGGTGAGAAGGAGAAAGGCCAGTGTCCCTGGTGCACAACCATTTCCCGCGCACAAAAGACCTGTGCATTGTCGTGAAACAAAAGGCGGCTCCCGGCCGGTGGCCGAACAGGTCCGGCAGGTTATCGGGAAGAGACGCCCCAAAACCTGGCCAACCTGTTTATCCAGATACCGCCCGATCGGA
Organism: Phrynocephalus forsythii; assembly: GCA_029282475.1. Taxonomy (NCBI): domain Eukaryota; kingdom Metazoa; phylum Chordata; class Lepidosauria; order Squamata; family Agamidae; genus Phrynocephalus; species Phrynocephalus forsythii. Next base: position 8,581,834 of record JAPFRF010000018.1, read on the forward strand.
TTGGCCCAACGTCAAAAACGGACTCTCACTCCTGGGGCTAAAGTCTGCCCTTTTTGATTCTCAAAAAAAGATCTCTCTCTTGCGTCCTGCCCAGACTTTTGGAGGAAGAGAAGGTACATTTTTAAAAAGAATTTGCTTCGTCCCCCCCACCACCACCACGAGAGCCCCGGGTAAGGGCGCTGGTCTTTCGCTGCCCGAGGGCCGTTCCTTGGAGGACAGGGCACCTTGGCTCCCTCTCGTGTTTCTCCTACCTGTTTTTGATGAACCCGGGGAAATAGCGGACCGGAAACCAGAAGGCGTAACACATGCTCATCCCCCAAAGGATGGAAAGTTCGTCCAGCAGCTGGCCGGCGTAACTCAGGGTCATGTGGAAATAGGCGGAGAAGATGCCTGCAAGAGAACCCGAGATCGAGCTCGGCGGGGGACCCCGGCGGGGGGGGTCATCTAGCCTCACCCCCACTTTTGATTGAGGCCAGGAAGCACAGCTGAAGTATCACGGTGGAGACCTGATTTCAGCCGCCCCCTTCCGGACGGTTGCAAAAAGCGCCACATCGTCGGTCCAGACACCCCCAAATGGCTGGAGGGGGTCTTGTGTCAGGGGGACCCGAAATCGGCAGTGTCGATGGTTCGAGATCTTGAGAATATTAAAAAGAGCAGGGAGAAAGCAAAGAAATGCACATTTTCACCCTGTGCCTTCCAGAACTGGACACCAGAGGGCGCCAGAGACCAGGCCATGGGGGCCAGTTAGGGTAATAATAAACTGTATTTTATCCTCTTTATCTTAATTACTCACCAATGCAAATCTCCATGAGGGCGAGGCTGCAGACGGGCAGGGGCCGGAAGTCCTTGTAAGGAGAATTCAGCCACAGGATGAGAGGGGCCAAGATGAAAAAGCTGATATTGCTGATCTAGAGAAAGCATCGGGGCACCGTTTGTGAGAGAGAAGAAAGCCAAGGACCTCTTAAAACCACCGCTTATTATTGGAGGCGGGACGTTCGACTGAGAAACGACACAGAGTGGAGTGTGAGGAAGGCAGGGGTCATGTTGGGAAGGTGCCCGGTCGCTCGGGAAAACACCTGCTTAAAAATGGGACTTGTAGTCCAACACCCCCGGAGCAGGAGGAGAGAGCTCTGGTTTCAGAAAAGGGTTCTGCAAACGGTGACTCCCTCCTCTCTCTGCCCCCAACCACCACGTACTCAGCCCCGCCGATGGGCAGGTGCGATCTCCTAGACAGCCGAAGCGGGCCGGTAAAACCAGTTCCATCACACTCCCGTGTGGGAAGATCCAACCGAGAAGCAGCAGGCCGGTGCGCGGAAAAGGTCCCCCCCCCCTGCTCCATCACGGGTGGTGCAATCTTTCTCCCCTAGACCTGCACCCAAAGCCCCTGTGCCGAGAGGGGTCTGAGGCTGAATGACCGTGCCTGAGTCCCCCCCGGGTGCAATCCGCTCTGGGGAGCGTTTCTGTTGCGACGAAATTATCCCCGTGGTTTGCAACTGGGCGAACCGCCGGCCGCCCTTTCACAAATGCACGAGCCATCATCATCTTCTGCTCCTGCCGTGGGAGGTGGTTAATCCGATGGGCTCCTCAAGCCCCCTGCAAGGTTCTTGAACGCTGTTGCGCTACGCCGCTATTGGGCTACGGCACTGTTGCACTACAGCGCTATGGCACTGCAGCGCTATGGCACTACAGCGCTATGGCACTGCAGCGCTATGTCACCGAGGCCTACCGTGTTATAGTACTCCGCGATGTACTCCGAATGCTCAAAGTTGCCTTCGCACCAGTCCACTTCGGCGCTCTGGTAGGAAAATATGCTTGGCATCGTGGGGGTCGGGGGTCCTCCTGGCAGAGAGAAATGAGAAGGAGGAGTCAAGGGGGTCCTGCAAATCTCTAGCACAGGGCTCACACTCAATTTCTCTGTTCTGGATTGACCGCTGGCTGTTAACCCCCCCCCCCCGGGAAATGACTCAACCTGATGGGAGAGATCTGTGTCGCCCCCCCCCCAAGCCTGCAAAATTCCCAGACAGAGAAGGGCCCACGCTGGGCTCCACCACAGCACGGGAATCGCTCCCACCAAGGGGTCAAGAGTAAATTCAAGGGGGCTTGCGGCCGTATAAATGCACGCCATCTCCCCCTTCGTCCATTCCCGGGGAGTCAAGGCAATGCACCCTCCAAGGATGCTCTGCGAAGTTCCCCCTGCTTTAGAAATGCCCATTAATTTACCATCATTTAAAAAAATCTAGATCACTGTCCTTGGTCAGTTCTTTAAACCCCTAAAATAATCCTCCATCTGAAATCGATCTGTCTTTTCTCTCCTTCCGCCTATGCCCCCTCTTTCTTCCTTTCTAAGCCATGCACCTCTTCATGGGTGTGGGTGTGTGTGTGGAGCCCCTGTTTGCACTAAATTAAAAATTGTATGCTCCTCTGGGCGTAGAACAGGCCCCCGTTGGCTTGGAATAACGCCCTAGAGGCAGGTGCCGTCGAAATAAGGAGGGCGCACGAAATACCTCTTGACTTGTAAATCAGGAACACATTAAAAGTCGCTTTGCATCTCAAAGTAATAGCGCGCGTCCTGGCTGCCAGACGGGCGGTATAAAAACCCCATAACACACCAAGGTGCACAATGTGTTATTTATATCCACCGTGTGAGTTGTAACGCCTTCCTGTTGTGCGGGCCACAACCATTTCACCCGGAACGCTCTCAGTGCCTTAGAATCATAGAATCCTAGAGTTGGAAGAGACCTCAAGGGCCATCTAGTCCAACCCCCTGCCATGCAGGAACCCCCATCACAATATTTCCGACAGGTAGCCATCCAGCCTCTGCTTAAAAACTTCCAAAGAAGGAGACTTCACCACCCTCCTTGGTGGCAGCATCTTCCACTGTTGAACAGCTCTAACTGTCATGAAGTTCTTCCTAATGTTCAAATGGAATCTCTTTTCCTGTCGTTTGAAACCTTCTCGTTTGAAGGTTTCGTTTGAAACCTTCTCTGGCATTGCCTTCTCTGGATGTGCGGCATTATTCCCCACCCCAGCGCCGATCCAGGTGTCCGGGCGCAGGTTTCCCCCGGAGCTGCCAAAAAAGCCTGCAGCGGGGCATGTGCAGAGTGCCTCGAGGTGAAAAAAAAAAGCAGTTCTGGGATAAATGAGACGGAGCGACGCTTCCAGCTGAAGAGAGGGAAAAGTGTCCCTATGGACACATTTGGCCTTACCTGTTTTCCCGTTTGGATTTCCCCCGAAAGCTTCGGGCGCGCGTCGGATCCCTCGGCAAAACCACCTCTGCCTTTCCGTGACCAGATTTGCCTCTTAAAACCAAAACAACAACTCCAGCCTCCCTTGTGCAGGTCCAAAGGGAAATCGTGGGAAGATCTCTGGAACCCGGCGCGATCCACAGGTTCTCTCCAGTGCCAAAGTACCCAGCCTGGAGCGCTTAAATAGTTCCCCGTGACCAGGCCCACAGCGGAGTCAGGGCGTCACTTGCCACCTTTCGGCTCTGATAACCCAGCTCCGCACGCCTAATCCTGGCACGGCGCCGTGCATCGAGAGAAACATGCCTTGACATCCACGGGACCGTGGTTATCGCCAGGGCTTTCTCAACCCTCTCCTCCCCGGAGCTGTTGTGCACCTTCACCCACTCCGAGGGGGAAAGGTTTCGTCACGGCACCAGCCCTGCTGAATATTTGGCTCGGAGATTGTCCCAAAGGGGACGAGAGGGGTGTGACCGGCAGACTTTGACTTTATTGCTTTTGTTCCTTATCTTCCATTTGTTTTTAATTTCCCCTCTCCTTCTCTTCGTTGTTTTTCCTTGGCGGGGCACTGCAATTGCACACCGCAGGTGACACGCCAAGAGAGGAGGCCAGGGGTGGCGGCGGCGCTGGCATGATGATGCCTGTAGATCTCTGGGAGCCCGCGGCCTGGCCGGCCCTCTTTCTTCAGCCGTGGGGAAAGGTGCCCTTTTAAGAATCCACGAAGATCTGTGAGTAAACCGGAGCGCCAGGCGCCAAGCGGGTTGCGCAAGCCTCCGGCCTGCGTGGAAGCCATCTCCAGGAGCACCTCAGGCGGGAGACGGAGGAGAAATTTCCCAGTGGATTATATCGCAAGCCCAGTCTGGTTAATCCCCTGTGGCTGCCATGAGATTTGGGAAGAGAGATGCATAAAGAAAATAAAAATAAAGAAACGAGCCGGGCTGCTTCGAAACGTCGGATTAAGAAGAGCAGAGTTTTTCCCATGAGTTGAGAAGCCGAGCCAGTGTGGGTGACACCCAAATGAAAGGGTTTTTTTAAAAATCATTTTTCTGAAGAGGGGATTATGGTGAATGTTCAGAGCACCAGCCCAAATCTGACTTTTAGAAGGCTGGTGCGGATTCAACGCCGCCCTTTCGAGCCCAGCTCTTCGGCCTGGTTGGACTCCCCGTTCCATTATCCCCATCCCGGTGGCTGCAGCCGAAAAGATAATCCGGTCGTCGGGTCCAGAGGAGGATACGGTCTACTCCCGATTCGTCTGAGATCTCCTCTCCTCATTCCTATCGTGGGTTAATCCTCACCTGCCGGATCTGTGGGTTGGGATAAATGCCACCCCCCAAAAAAAGAAACCACCTTTCTCACCCATCTTGCTTTTTCTCCAGCTGTTTTCTCCTGAGCCTTTCAAAAATCCTTCTTGTAAGTGCAAATGCTGTGGCTTCCGTCTCTGAGTTGGTCCATCGCACCTTTTCACGCTCCTCTCTCCCCGTGGCTTCGACTGGTGCAAATAAGATGGCAGGGCTGGTCGACCGTCCCTTTCTGGTTAGCTCGGGACCTGCAGACGGAGAGCAATAAGAACTACCACCCAAATTAATTATGACGAATCGTGAGCGTATTAAAGGCTGGGTGTCCCCCCGCTTTTAAGCTTTTACCATTCCTTTTCCAGAGCCGTCAGCTTGGACTCCTTTTCAAATATTTGTTTCTTATGTTTGTAATTTTACTCCTTTAAAGCATTTCTGTCCCGCCTTAAAGGACCCCAGGCGGCTTTTACAATCTAGAAAGCTAAAAGCAAGCAAGTACACAATATTTAAAAAATGAGAATTTAAGGCCCAGAGTGGTAAATATTCTTATTTATGCAAAAGGAAACTCTGTCTTTGCTGTAGCTTTTGGGGTTGCGATCTTTCCCTACCATTTAACTCTCTCTCTCTCTCTCTCTCTCTCTCTCTCTCTCTCTCTCTCTCTCTCTCTCATTTTTCAGGGCCTCTCTGGGCTCTGGAATATATATATTCTTTCTGCTTCCATTCTTTGGCCTGGAGCTCCCTCTACCGTTCCTCCCAGGCCAGTTTGGAGTCAAAATAGAATTAATGGGCTGTTCCTTTTTTCCCCGGCTGGAGAAAAATACAACTCTCCAACGCAGCACCCGGGAAGGCTGCCTCTTGCATTCCCATTTTCCCTGGCCCGCCGGCCTCAAGGCCAAGTGGGGAGAGATGGGAGTTGTAGTCCAGGGGAACGTGGAAAAGGTCGGTGTTGATCAACCGTCCGAGAGCCATTTCACAACCTTGCTGGCTTGCAAATCGCTTTATGCCTGCCTGTCACAACACCGCCCCGGGGGAAGCAACAAAACAGAAATGAATTTAAATAAGGACACCAGAAGTCCTCATCAGAAATATTTCGGCTGTGGGGTTCAGACGCCAGGATCAAGTATGCATTTATACAACGGGTGTCGCCATTTCACAAAAAAAGGGGGTTGCATTAGTCTCAGTTCAGCGTGCAAACAAAGACAGGGTAAACATAAAAGGAAAAACAACCAAATTTACTCCAACTGTCTCCTTACAAAGATCTTATCAGTCAATGAATAAATTGTCTACAGTGTTATCCTAGTGGCCTCACTGCCATGCCAGCAGTATAAAACATCCAATTACTCCTATCTTCCATCTAAACATCATCTTGTTTATCCATCCATCCATCCATCATCCTATCTATCTATCTATCTGTCTGTCTGTCTGTCTGTCTGTCTGTCTGTCTGTCTGTCTGTCTACCCTTCTCTCCATCCCGCCACCCTCACAGGTACATCTCGTGGGAACCCATGAAAGGGCCTTCTCGCCTGCTGCTCACAGACTCTGGAACTCCCTCCCACTGGAAGCCAGGACTGCCTTCTCTCTGCTGCCTTTCCGGAAACAGGCAAGGACCTTCCCCTTCAGGCAAGCTTTCCCTGAATAATGCACTACCTATTATGTGTCTTTCATATGGATCTATAGGTTCACATAGACTTTGCATTTATAACCACTTATAATCTGATGTGATTACATTGACACTATGTTTTCAATGTTAGTTTCCATCACTCATAACTTTACAGGGAACTTGAATCTCCTTTTAACTGCTCGTGTTCTCTTGTAGCTTTAATGTAATATCTATTAATGCTTAGTGTAAGATGTCCCTCAATTCCCTGTTCTCAATACTTGAACATGTCTTAAATGGACTGGACTGTATATTGCCCCTCATTATTGTAAGCCGCCTCGGGTCCTTTTCCAAGGAGAAAGGCGGGGTAAAAATACTCTAAAATAAAATCTATATCTATCTATCTATCTATCTATCTATCTATCTATCTATCTATCTATCTATCTATCTATCTATCTCTTCTTTCCTAATATCTGTCTGTCTATCTCTTCCTTCCTTCCTTCCTTCCTTCTCTATCCATCCATCCATCCATCTATCTATCTATCTATCTATCTATCTATCTATCTATCTATCTATCTATCCCTCCCTCCCTCCCTTTCTTCTCTCTCTCTCTCTCTCTTTTCCTTTCCTATCCATCTGGCCCTCTAGCTATCTAATCTATCTCCAGTATGCCTCGATTAAAGAAAAAACTTGGTTTTAGAAAAGGAATTTTTGGAAAGGGGATTCCTCGGTTTAAGAACATATTTGTATCTGCCTGTGTGTGTGTGTGTGTGTGTGTGTGTGTGTGTGTCTGTCTGTCTGTCTAAAATCTTATCTTCCATTCGATCTCCATCCCTCCATCTCTCCACTCCATCTCTCCATCATCCTACGTTGCGCACGGAGGCAGACCCCCAAAGCAGAGGAGGCTCCACGTGGCGGCGTCGCCCCCTCCTCCTCCTCTTCCTCCTCCTCCTCTTCCTCCTCCTCCTCGTGGTGGTGGTGGGGGGGGGAAAGGGAGATCCGCCGCCAGTGGTCGCTGCCGGGCGAGGGTGGTCGAGGCGGGCGCGGCGGCGGGCCGGTTCGCGCCCGGCAGGGGGCGCCGCGGGTCCTGGGGATCCGCGTTGTGTAAGCGCCTCCCGACCGAGCGCCCCCGCCGGCCCTCGCCAGTCGCCGCCGGGCTTCTCGGGCGCTCTATATAAGCGGCGGATTCCCCCCCATCCCACCCCCCGTTCCTCCTCTTCCTCTTCCTCCTCCTCCGGCCGGGCGCTTCCCCGGGTCTCCTTTGGAGAGGTTGGCGCCGCCGCCATGGAGATGAAGAAGCGGCTGACGCTGGAACTGCGGAACAAGAAGCCCGCCGAGGTCAGCCGGGATCGGGGGGGAGGAAATCGGAGGGTGGGGGGTTGGTACAAGAGGGGGGAAATCGGGGTTTCCCCCCCCCCAGGGGTTGGGGCGCCTCCCCGCCGTCCTCCCCGGCCGCCGCTTTGGCGAGGCGCCGCGATGCCGAGGCGCACGGGCGCGGCGATCGCTTCCTTTCTCTCCCTCCTAGCGTTCCCCTCCCCGGAAAGGCTGTTTGCTTCCCTCTTTCTGGAGGAGAGGGGGCACCCCCTCGGACCTTCAGCCCCACTTAAACCCCCTCCCCGCCGCCAGGCGCCCCCTTCCCCCCCAACCGGGCGCCCCTTTCTTTCGCCCTCGCGGCGCGCCCCTCGTGCGTTTTTACGCACCGGCCCCGGGGCGCTTTGGAAAGGAGGGCGAGGGGCCAGAGGCTCGCCGCCCAGAAGCCGCCTTCTGGTTTTTTTGGGGGAGGGATCCCCCTTCTCAACCTGTGTGGGGGGGATCCCCCAAGACCCTCTGAGGGTCCCGATCCTCGCCTTCACCCCCCCCACCCCCTTTGGAGACTTCATGGAGGCCTCTCCACGCCCTAGAATCCTCGCCCCCGAGTGCTTTGGGGAGAGCTGTCTTTATTTTTTTTTAAATTCGGGGAGGGAGGGGAGGAAAATGGGACGATTCAAAAGAGAGAAGGGGGCTTTTTCCAGCCTCCTCACACACCCCCCCCACCACCTGTCCAAGATTGAGCCCCGCTCCGTTTCCAGGAAAAAAAAAAAGCCGGGGAAAAGGGAGGACCCGGTTACATTGCGCTCTTTAACAGGAGCACAATACGGCCTATATAGGTCAAGGTTTTCCCTCCTTCTTTTCCCTGCCCCCCCAACAAAGAAAGTGGGGCAGGATCGGCCCCCTCCGTGGCAGCGCGCTCTCCGCGCCGGAAAAATAAACCACGCGGGCAACCAAGGCGCACACGGTGCGCTTCTCTGCTTTCCCCCTCCTTTCCTGCTTTCCTTTTCAACGATTATCATGGCGGGGAAAATTCTCCCCCTGCCCATAAAAAAAATCCCCACTGTGTTTTGCCCCCCCCCAATCTCTCTCTCTGGGTAAATTGCTTTTTCCGACCCCTTTCCCTCCCCCCAAACTTGTGGGGCGGTTGTATTTTTTTCCGCCTCTTCTCTCACCCCCCCTTCCACCACCAAATGCACGTGGAGATGGGACCCGGGCTTCAAGGAAGCGTGGCGGCGGTGCCCCCCCCCACGCAATAAAAAGGCCTTTGGGGAGATTTTGCGGCTCTCGAAAAAAGTTCATCCCTTCCTTATTCTCCAACCCCCCACCCCCATTACCCCAAGACCGTTGTAGTGGCGGCGAGGGCCTGTTGTTTTTATTCAAAACTCTCGACAAATGACTTTTTGAGGCTTTCCACAGGGTTCGGGCCCTGGTTGCCTGGGGGAGAGAAAACTTGAGAACAGAAATTTGGAGTTCTTTCCTTGGTTCGGGGTGACTTGGGTGCCAAAGCTGCAACTAAGGGTGCGTTTTCGGTGTGTTGCGAGGAACGCACGAAGAGCCCACGTGTGGACATTTCAAGGAGTGGGTGGGTGGGTGGGTGTTAAAAATGGAGGCTCCTGTGTTTTGCTGGCTGGGTCCTCCCCCCCCACACTCCACCCCAGCCTAATTCTGGCTATTTCTCTTTTAAGGGGGTCATCTCCATGCTGCCCTGAACAGCAGGAGGGCGGCGTGGCTTGGGTTGAGCAGAGGAGGGGGGGAGGAGGAGGAGGCAGAGGGTGGACACACACACACACACACACACACACACACACACACACACACACACACACACACACACACACACGTCCCCAAACATGTGGGTCAAGACAGGGCTTGGATTTTCCCTATGGGGGGTCGGTGCCTTGGCCCCCAGATTTTCTAATGCCTGCCCCTCTAGTTTTAAATTTCCCCATTGGTAAGGACCTGGTTCCACAGAGCAGTGTATGGAATAAGTACGCGTGCACGCACACACACACACACACACACACACACACACACACACACACACACACACACACACACACACACACACACACACACACACACAAATGTGCAAAAAGAAATCAGAGCAGGAAAGGCACGTTTTTTCCGCTTGTGCGATTGTGGGGTGTTCTCATTTCTTGTGGGTCTCCTGTTTGTGTACCGCCAAGACTGCCACCTCCCCCCCCCGGGGTCTTCTGATGCCACAACCATCCTTGCACTTCGACTTTATAATATGTCTATAAAAAAGGACCCCACCAGATCTCCCCTGAAATAGTTGCTTAGGAAAAGTGGGGAATTCTAAATGCTTTTGAGGGTCTTTTGGGTGTGTGTGTGTGTGGGTAGTTTTATCTCTTTGGAAAAGCCATGTGTGTGGGGGGGGGGGGCGGAGAGCTTCCGGGCAGCCATGTTATGTGTGTGGTTGGTTGTTTTGGTTATTTGGAGAGGGGGGGTTGCGTCTTGATGATTATTGTAGAGACACAAATAGGGCTCCCCCACCAACATTTTTGGGGGGTGTGTGTGTGTGTGTGTGTGTGTGTGTGAGACTGCCCCCCCCCTCCGTGAAACCTCCAAGTTAGGACCACGTGTCCCTGGCAGAGAGGTGGGTGTTTGTTCCGCCCTCTGCCATGTTGTGGTGCCTGGAGGGCAATCAACACACCCACACACACACACACACACCAGGAGTGGACGAGCAAATGGGGGCGGGCGGCGTGGAGCAGGGGGCCAGGAGAAGCCCCCCACCCACGCCAGCCAAACAAGAACCCCCGCCCCAGGATCCCCCACCTCGCATGCTCTGAGTCACCCTCATCATGGCCTCTTTGGTAAGCCATCATGGCGCCTCCTGGCCGGCAAAGGCTTCTGGGATGTGTAGTTCCCAGAGAGGGAAGGAGGCCGGTGCGTTGGGGCGGCATCGTCCAGCGCCCAGGCAGGATCACAGGCCTCCCCCGCCTGGGCAGACCCGGAAGGTGCGATCCAGTGAAAAACTTGGCAAAGGTGGAGGTTTTCAAGCAAGCCTGGGCTTATGGATCTGGCTGCACTCCGACACCCATTGGCCTGGGCCTGCCTGGGAATGATGGGGTGTGTGTGTGTGTGTTGTGATCCAGAGAGCATCTGGAGAGGCTCCCCTCCTCTTGATCCCTTGCTCGTTTGCATCCCACCCCTTCTAAGCAAATAAATAAATAAATAAACCTTTTGCTCCATACGTGAGTCACAAGATTTATAGAAGGCCTGTTTCTGTGAATTTCGCTCTCTGTGGCAGTTATCAAGACAAAAGTATAATCACATTATTGTTGTTGTTGTTGTTGTTGTTATTTATTTATTTATTTATTTTGTTATTTTTTTTTATTTATTTTTTTTTATTTTGTTGTTGCCCACTACCCAAAGGTCTGTTGTTGTTCAAAGAATTAAAACAATGTTAGTTATTATTTATTATCAAACAGTAATAAAAACCTTCTTTAAAATTCATTATTATTATTATTATTATTATTATTATTATTATTATTATTATTATTATTAACTACTGTAGGTGCCGCTGGTTCTATTTTATTTGCCATCTGCCTAGACACACTTTTTACCTTGGTTTAAATTGATTTTATTACTGTTTTATGCTGTATTTAATTGTTTCCATTTTGTATGTTGTGAACCGCCCGGAGTTCCTTCCGGAAGACGGGCAGTATATAAGCCTTCAAATAAATAAATAAATAATTTTTTTGTTTAATTTAGAATTCCTGGGCAATAAGAATGCTCAGACTTTGAGGCCCTACACAGGGAAATAGATAATTTGTGGCTTATTTTTATTTTAAATAAGGCTGCTGACATGTTTTGTCCAATTTATGCCTCTCGCGTTTTATCCTGCTGCAGTGCATCGCACTAACGGGAGGTATCTGAATTTGAGAATTAAAGAAATCAATTTTTTAAATTAAAAAAAAAACCATGAAATAAGACAGGCCTGACAAAACCGGGGCAAAGGCTTGACTCAGGAAAGAGAGTGAAACACTCAGGATACAAATGTAACTTTTTATTTTATTAAGATATCTCCAAGGAAGGCTTGCGGTTTCACAAACAGGATACATTAGAGGAAGTTGACTGAAGGGCTGTTTCCATTTGGGCCCTGTTTCTAAACATGATTTTAAAAAATGGTTAAATTGTTGCTAAGGACAGCCATCAAATATCTCCAGCTTGCTTTTTGCATTGGAAAGGCTGGCTTTATTTGGCCCCCCTAAACTAACAGTTGTATTTATTTATTTAGGGCTGTTTTGGGGAGGCATTTTTAGCCCTCCGGCATCAGTGTCCGACCTTTGCCTGGAGTTGAGAGGGATGAAATAATTTGGCCCGTTTTTCTGCCTCCCCAAAAGACGGCACAGCCGGTTCGGCCTCACCGACGGGTGGATTAGGCCTCCCCCGGCGCTTTTGCTTTGGAGGCCACTGGTTGACAGGATTCGTCAGGAGTTGGAGGCGACCGGATAGTTGGGCGTGTTTTTAAAAATAACAAAGCAAGTGATAGTGCCGGAAGAGGAGACCCTTGGGGCGAGGGACGTTTCAGAGATGGCTCGTTCAAATTTGGGTTCCGGGCGGACCTCTTGGCAGAAACTCTCCCCCCCCCCCCAATAGTCGTGTTCTTGATCCTTTTTTCGCTCCTGGAAGGAGAGTTCCCCAAATCTGGCCGTCACGAGTCCTTCTCACCCTCCTTTTTTTCTCTCCCCCCCTCCTTCTAGGTGAAAGAGCTGGTTCTGGACAACTGCCGCTCGGACGATGGGAAGGTGGTGGGCCTCTCGGCGGACTTTGAAAACCTCGAGTTCCTCAGTATGATCAACGTCAACCTCCTCTCCGTCTCCAACCTCCCAAAGCTCACCAGGCTGCGGAAGGTGAGCGGGCCGGAGGGCAAGAGGGCACCTGAGGCCCCGGTCAGCCTGGCAGCAGGGGGGTCGTAAAGTTTTTTTTTGAGGGGGGATGCTTTTGAACCTTCAGGACTGGGATGTTCTTACTGTTTCCCCTTCGGTGAAGGTAAACTTTGTCCTCCTCCCTCCTTCCCTCCCTCCTTCCTTCCCTCCACCCTTCCTTCCTTCCTTCCACCCACCCACCCATCCTTCCTTCCTTCCTTCCTTCCTTCCACCCATCCTTCCTTCCTTCCACCCACCCATCCTTCCTTCCTCCCACCCATCCTTCCTTCCTTCCACCCACCCACCCATCCTTCCTTCCTTCCTTCCACCCATCCTTCCTTCCACCCTTCTTTCTTTCTTTCTTTCTTTCTTTCTTTCTTTCTTTCTTTCTTTCTTTCTTTCTTTCTTTCTTTCTTTCTTTCTTTCTTTCTTTCTTTCTTTCTTTCTTCCAATTAATTATTTAATTATTAATTATTTGCATTTATAAACTGCCCAACTTTCCCGTGGAAACTCTGGGCAGTGAACCACATAGATAAATAAACAGGCCATAGGATAGACTGAAAAGTTACAGGTAAAAGCCATTAAAAGTCAAATGAAGCGGCAAACGCAAGAGGGCGGCCAACAAATGAATTGGGCGTCAAATAAACTAACAAGCAACCTCGGCGATCTTTTTCCTTTTTCCTTCTTTCTTTCCAGTTGGAGCTGAGCGACAATCGCATCTTGGGCGGGCTGGAAGTCCTGGCAGAGAAGACTCCAAACCTAACACACTTGAACCTCAGCGGAAACAAAATCAAGGATATCAACACACTGGAACCTCTGGTGAGGAGCTGGTCAGGTGGTCTTTTTTTCTTTCTTCCTTCCTTTCTCTCTCAGAACAAAGGGGGAGAGAACCAACGCTGCAAATCAGATGCCCGCCTTTCGGCCCGCAGACTTCAGCGGGAAGGCGCCTTGTTCCCGAGGAGGCTTCGGCTTAAAGCTTGCCAGCTTCTGCCTCCCACAGAGCTCTTGGTTGGGCCGTCGTCGTGACCCTTAGGGAAGCAGGTCTGGGAGAGTAACCCGACGGCTCATTCCCCTCTCCAGGTGGCCCCTCTCCGGCTCCGCAGCCGCTCTAACCACTGAGCTGTCTAGCCTGATCCACAGCTCTGTGGAGGCCAGAAGTCTGCACAGTTTGTGGCTTTCTAGCGGAGGCTCTTAAAGGAGGGGCTTTCTCGTGGTTTCTATGGAGTCACACAGCTCCTTTTTTTCCATTTTGGGGTGTGTTTGTGTGTGTGTGTATGGGGGGTAGTTTTAGCTTTTGACTGAGAGGCAGTGAGGGAACGAGACAGGGCAGAGTGCATTATTTATTTATTTATTTATTTATTTATGCATGCATATGTACATGTATACATGCATGCATGCATGCATCCTGAAGTTTATTAATTGATACAATATAGATTGTGGGTCCTCTGATGGCAATTTTAGTGTAATGATTTTAGCGTAGTGTTTTTATTATTGCCTTAATTACTGATTGATATTTTACGTTTCAACGGTTTTAATTCTTTTGATTGTTAGCCGCCCAGAGACCTTTGGGTAGTGGGCAGCATATAAGTGATAAAAATAAGCAAAAAATAAATGCATACATACATCCATTCATACACCGCCTGTCTTCCAGAAGGAACTCTGGGTGGTTTACAACCATCGCAGCATACAGAATAGATCACAGTATAAAAACATCAGATGATCAAATGGGAAAACACCACTGACAAGTTAAAGAAAACCGGCAAGGGCAGTCTTATAAGCCCCAGGGCCCCAGCCACCCACCACCTTTGTGGAAGGGAGGCCGCTGTGAGGCGGTGGGCAGATAATTCAGCAGTTTATCTGCCCACCGGCTGCGGGGCCGGAGGCCTAGAGTATGATTGGGACGGCGTGACCTCCAGAGGAGAGAGACACACAACCCCGGCTGCCTCCTCCCGGCTCTGCTAATTCTCCTTCGCCGTTCCCGCCTCTTCCCCCCCCCTGCAGAAGAAGCTCCCCCACTTACGCAGCCTGGACCTTTTCAACTGCGAGGTGACGACGCTCCTCAACTACCGCGAGAGCCTCTTCGCCCTTCTCCCGCAGCTGACCTACCTGGACGGCTTTGACGCCCACGACAAGGAGGCCCCGGATTCGGACCCCGAGGGAGACGGGATGGAGGACGAGTACGACGAAAATGGAGAGGGTAGGCCGGGACCGAGGGGAAATAAAGGGGGGGGGTGGGGGGGGCGGAGGGCGCCCTGCGTGTTCTGGAGAGCCTTGGACGGCACCGGCCTCGGAGCTTCTCCGGAGCTTTGCTAGGTTTCGCGAGGGTCTCCGCCCCGAGAGGCCGGCCGTTTGCAAATTGCAAATTTGCAAATTGGAAGCCGGGTGAATAAAAGGATGTGTGTTTTTTTAAATTAATGGGATTCCCCCCCCCCTTCCTCCCGTTTTCCCCTCTCTCTTTCCACCCTGGCCCGAATTTCCCCTTTCTGGCTCTCCTGGTTTTAGAAGGGGAGGAAGAGGAGGAAGAGGAAGATGAGGACTTAGACGAGGAGGAGGAGGAAGACGAGCTGGACGGCGAGGAAGAGGAAGATGGAGTCGGGGATGAGGTCCGTTGGGGTCCCTTCCCGGCTTCTGTTTTTGAGTCCAAAAAGCCCTTTCTGCGGCCTCTCCGCCTCCCTCTATCCCCCAAAAACAAGACAAGGGAAATTAACCTTAACTCTGCCCCTGGACGGCACGACTGTTGGGAAGCAGGGCTGTGAGCCGCAGTTACAGACTGTAAAAAAAAAAAAATCCTGTCAATAAATAGATGGATTTAATTAAAATTATTTCTCCTCCCCCCAGGATGAGGAAGAGGAAGGAGAAGAGGAAGACGAGGAGGAGGAGGAAGGGGAGGAAGGTGGGTGGATTCTGATTTTTTCATGATGTTGATTGTCCTTTTATTTAAAGGGGGGATGTGTTTTAGCAGAGGGTTCGGGTGTTTTTAAAATTTAAAACAATCCTCCTTGGATGTTGTCGCACTCCTCTAACCACTACCCTGAGCGAGATCTCTCTCTCCGCCCCGTGAAATCTGTACACGGACGAGCCCGGAATTAATTATTGTTTCCGTTTCTTCTCTCCCCCCCCCTCCAAAAAAAAAGACCTTCATCAAGGCGAGAAGCGGAAACGGGATCCGGAAGACGAAGGGGAAGAGGACCCCGACGAAGACGAGGAGGAGGAGGAGGATGATTGACGGGTCTGCCCCCCACTCCTCCTCCTCCTCCTCCTCCGCTTTGCCCCGCCCTCTGTTTTACGGACTGGGACTTCTCTTAACCTCAGCTGTTTCCCCCCCCTCCTAAATCCCTCCCACAAGACTCTGCAAATAACCCCCTAAATCTCCTGTTTCCTTCCATCACCCCCCCCTTAGAAAAAAAACCAAACACCCCCCAAAACCAAACCCCACTTGGTGGTCTTTTCCCCTGGGTTTCCGCTGCACACACTCCCCCCCCCCTTTGTAGAGGGCTGAGAACGACACCCCACAGTATATTTTTTTAAGACGTCGGTGTTTTTGGGGAGATGTTGTGCGCGTGGCTTAGTTTTCCCCGCCTGGCTCTTTCGGAAACGCCCCCCCCCCCCAGAAAAAAAGGCTCACTTCTTTCATCCCACCATCGTTCCTTCTTTCTTTGTTTTTTTTGCGACCAACGTATTCCCCCCCCCTTAAAAAAATAACAACAAAACCCAATTTCCAGGTCGGCTCCCTGGTTTTCTCTCCTTACTACTCCCCCCTCACGACTGCCCTGGGATTTTTCCTTGGTTGGAACTTTCCCCCACATTTTTATTTTAATTATTTTTTTCCAAGGGAGGGGGAAATCGGTTTCTCTTATTTTTGGGTGGGTGGGTGGGTGGATGCGGGAAACAGAGAAGAAAAATCATATTTTTTTGCCACTCCCTCCTTCTTTTGATCACAGGAAGAGGGAAAATTTAGGGATGCGTCTCTTTTCCGTTCCCACCCACCCACCCAAAATCCCAATTGTCGGTTAATTAATTATGGCTTTTATTTGGGTAGCATCTTTTTTTTTAAAAGAGGCATTCCAGGATTTGGAGAAAGGAGCCATTTGGGTCCTCGGAAGGAACACTTTTGATCCCCCCCTTCTTCAGCTCAAGATGGGGTTTTTAGCAGGCACCCCCCCCTCTGGCTTCTTACGGTGCCCGCTTCTCCCGCGAGTTAGTGGACGATGGGTCCTGGGGTTCACCCTCCAGGAGCGCCACAAATCGCCCAGGTTGAAA
The DNA here is from genome assembly GCA_029282475.1 of Phrynocephalus forsythii. Taxonomy (NCBI): domain Eukaryota; kingdom Metazoa; phylum Chordata; class Lepidosauria; order Squamata; family Agamidae; genus Phrynocephalus; species Phrynocephalus forsythii. The sequence continues at coordinate 8,598,431 of JAPFRF010000018.1, forward strand.
AAAGGTAATTTTTTTTTAAAAACTGCTCCTCAACAAGGATGGACAGAAGCTGATTTTTTTCAAGGGGAGGTTGGGGAAAAAAACCCTGTTTTTTTTTTTTTTTTGGTAGGGGGGGAAGGACCCTGATCGTCCCCACCACGGGCCACTCGCAGACCTGAAGCGTGGTGGGGTGGTGGTTGGTTTCCTTTGATTTCGAAGCCGGAAACGGGTTTAGAACCCTCTTTCGGGTCGTTCTTAGAGAGCGCCTCGACTCCTGTTTTAGAATGAGCGTCTGTCCTGCCATCGAATGACGCCACCACCGCTGTATTAAGATTTCTGGGTTGGACAAACTTTTTCCAAATTCACCCCGAATGGGAGATTTCTTTTCCACACACACACACACAAATAATTCCTTGAGGAAACCGGCTGGTCTTTACCCTGCCCTTCTGCGCCGGCCGATTGGGTCGTGTGGTTGATTTTTCTTTTGCGTTTTCTTGTGTTTTTAACTCTTAGGCCTAGTTTTAAAACAAACACCACCCGATCCCGGGTCGTTTTGGTCACCCCCCTCCATCCTGTTTCATAAGGGTCCCTTTTGGTTTTGTCTTAACTTTGGTTTTGTTTTGTTTTGTTTTTGGTCTGTTGGGGGAGGGGGAGAGGGTTAGGGTTAGGGTTCGGTCCTTCTTTTATATATAAGTCTCCTTTTTGTTAAGAAAAAAAATGGAATAAAAGGCTTTTAATAAACGAGGTCCGTTTTTAACGAAACAAATGACGGTAAGTACCAGGTTTCGCCTTGAGAGAATCAGATGTCCCCCCCCCAAAAAATGACGCGCCCGTTCCCCCTCCCCCAAAAAATCATTTTCATTTGTTAAAAAATATTTTGTATTTCAATATATTCTTTTCCACGACAGTGGCCCTGTGAGGTGGTAGGAGTTCCCCGACCTGAGGTTCTATTTTTTTGTGGTGGGTGGGTGAGTGGAGAATCCCAAATTATGCCCTGCCAGAGAAAACAGATCCTTGTTGCCGACTTTTGGGGGAAAAAAATACGGGATTGAGGTGGATGCGCTGTGCTTAGGGTCGGCCACATGAGGGCGGTATTGGTCCCGTTTTCCAAGGTGGCCCGAATTGCAGATTAACAGGATATATTTTTTTTTCTTTGCTAGAATTGAGGACGTGTTAAGCTTCTGGAAAGCTTCTGTTGAGTCTGTGTGCAGATGCGTCTCTGTGTCTCCCATCGGCCCTTACCGTTGGCTTGTAGTCCAAAAGGCGATCCGTTTTTAAACCCACTGTTGCTTTGAAAATCAAAAACTGCCCGGAGCTGGCTCTTTCTTCCCCGGGTTGGAGAATAGCAACACCCAGCCAAAAACCAAACAAAACCCCGCAGGGCTACTGAAATTTGCTCCACAGACTGTCTCGCTTCCAAGGGCGTTAAATGTTTCATGGGTGCTTTCAAACGCCAAATCTGCAGCCTTCGTTAAAGAGGGCAGCTCATGATTTATTTAAAGGCCACGATTTGGAGCCAGTGGGTTAAACTCAAACCAGCTTTCTGCTGCTTTTTGCAATCTCTTTCGGGCCGGGAAGGGAACCTAAAATTAGAACATATTTCATCACGTATTTATTGGGAGGCCGGTCCATCGTGTGTGTGTGTGTGTGTATCTGTGTGTGACTTGGCTCGCGGTGACATTGGAGTTTGCCCAAACTTGGCGGATCCAGGGGTGTGCGGTGGCAGGCGTTCAACATTTAGGTAATTTCGAACGGCCAAATTCCAAGCCAACCTGCTGCTCAGATTTAGGGAAGGCCTTTAAATCAGGAGACCCTAAGCCGGCCACGTTCTGGAGTTCGGCTCAGCCCCTCCAGCTTGGACCCGTTTGGAAAGGCTTGGGTTTGGTGACACCGGCTCTTTGTGGGGTATGTTTGGTGTGTGTGTGTGTGTGTGTGTAGCCGTAGAAATTAGAGCAGTGATGGAGTGAGGGGGGTAAATAATTCAGGGCCAGAGACAGGAGCCAAGCCCCCGGCTGGATGGCCCAGCAGCTGGTGCAATATTCATAGGGTTTGGAAGGCATGCGAGGGTGGGCACCAGGCGGGCTGCCACTGCCTTACCGGATCTGCTCCGGGATGCAGTCCGAAGCAGCCCCCGTGCGTATTGATTCTGGGATGGCGGGTAGGCCAGGGTGATGTTTTCCGGAGGGCGGTCGATCGCTCGATGCCTCCACTTGAAGGAGCTGCCAGTCGGCGTTAAAATCAGGCCTGAGGAAGGAGCTGCCTTGGATGCAGTGACCTTCCTCCGTGGCCTCCCAGACTCGGGGTGGCTCATCGTGGAGATCCACGATCGGGCAAAGCCAGGGCCGTTTCAGGCAAAGGATCCGGCCCTCGGGCTCAAGACCTGGCTTGAAACAGGGTCCCCGTTTCAATCCGGATCGGAAAGCCGGTCTCGGGGTGGGGGTGTTCGTTGTCAGGCCAACTGGGACACGCGGAGAACCAAACCACGGATTTTTCTGTGCCGTGGACGCGGCGGCGTCACCGAGGGCTCGAGCGTAGCCCTCATTTGTAGCAGGGGACCTGAATTGCCAGACTCGAGTGAGGCACACGTGGGCCCGTCTTCTCTCTCTCTCTGCTTTTCTATACATTAGGTTTTCCCCTCTTGGTATTCTAAAACAAAGCGGCCCTCTGAAACCCCTCTGGCTGTGTCCTAAAACCGGCGGGCGTTTTCTACCCTGTTTGCCTCTGGAACCCACGGCCACTATGTCCCCGCAAACGTCCGTTGAAGTCAGATCTGCCTTTTGTACCAAGGGGCGGTGGTGGAAAAGGCCCCCAGATACCATTTAATTCTTTCAGGGACCCCCTCGGAGACGCTGGGACGGATCTCAGTCTGTGCATTCCCAACCAAACCACGGCCGGCTCTATTTCTGCATTGGGGTTATTCTTTCCCTCCTATCTCCTCCCTAAAAATGTACATGTATTTTTATTATTTTTCCAGGGACTGGCCAGCCAGCCTTGGGGAACAGCCTTTTATCTCCCAGGCCGGGTGGAAAACAAGAGGTGCCCTTATCTTTCTAGAGGAAATATGCTTTTTTCCACCACCACCCCAGGCGCTGGGAAATGAGGGGACAGGTCATGGGAAGAAAAGCTGATAAAGGGTAAAAGTGCTATCAACTCTCCCTTTCCTAGAGAAATTCAGGAAAAGACAAAAACACCCACCCACACACCCACGAGGTGCCAACAAGCTGTTGATTGCATTCTTGGGAGGAAGCTAAATTAAGCCCCACAACATGTTCGGTTTTTGTTTTGCTAAGAAGGGTGAAGCATCGCAGGGATTGGCGTGTGGGGGGCGTGATGGTTATTTTGGCCCAGGAAGGGGGTACAAAGGGCACATCCAGAAATGCCAAATAATTGGGCACGGAGCAATGTTCAGGGTTAAAATTGAATGCGTGGATGGGTTCTTGGGCCAGCCTGGCTGGTTTTTGGCAACTCGAGGGCCCACCCAAATCCCTTCCTTCGGCACAACTTTTGGAGACATTCGGAGTCTTTTGGGGGCGAAACAAAAGGTTCCCGACAGGCCGACTTCTCCCTCTTGGCCCCGCTGTCAGCTTGTCGTCCCGGATCAAGGATTTTCCAGGGCCTGCTCTCATTCCGTTGCTTTAATTAACCCTGCAATTAAACGGGCGCCTCATTTGGGCTGACAGGTTGCACACACACACACACACACCCCAAGGCTGGAGAGAAAGAGAGAGCATCCAAGAAGTGAGGGTTGAATCTCAGACCCTGGGCTGGTGACGGAGCCGGGTTGAAGCCCCCTCGGGAGCCCGGGACAGGTCAGGACCATGCCTCCCAGCAGCTGTGGATGGTGGGGTTTGTAGTCCCTCGCCTCTGGGTGATAAGTAGTATTTATTTATATATATATATTTATATCCCGCCAGATTTTCCCAAAGGAACTCAAGGCAGCTAACAAATAACAAAATTCCATAAGTACCAACTAACAAAGCTATAATAATAATACTACTAATAAAACTAACCTAAGATAGCAAAGTAGAAATTGAGTTTCTCAGCTTGCTGTTTTTTAAAGAAAATAATAACTGAATACACCCTCCGTCCCCTCCCCTTGAAATTCATTCCCGTTGGCTTTGCAGGCGAGAAAGCAACGAGCCAGGTGTGTGTGTGTGTGTGTTGTGTCGGCAGGAAGGGCCCGCTTTTGCCATCAGCTCCGTGAAGCTAATTCCACTCACAGGTCAGTGGCACGGGGTGCGGTGGGTGGGTGGGTGGGGGAGCTTGGCGTTTCATCTCCATTAAGCGCTAATTTTGCCTGACAAGCTGCTAAATGGCCAGTGACCTATTTCTGCCCATCTCCGAGCAGGAATCTTTTCCGACATCCGTTTGGCCTTTTTATGGCTTTCTGGAAGCCAGCTGGATCGACCTTCGGTTTTGAAAATGAAAATATTCTATGTATTTTCTCTCTCTCTCTCTCTCTCTCTCTCTCTCTCTCTCTGTATACAACATATGAAATTATATTTATAAAAAAAAAACAAGGCAAGCAGTCAGTAGAACAGAAACCACCTCGGTCTTGCCTCCCTGCCCGTTTTGTGGCTTTTGCCGTGCGATTTAGCAGCATTGTTTGGAAGGCTTTCAATTTTTGCACCACTCGGGGGCCGTGTTCTCCATCCACCCTCCAAAAAACATCCCCTCCCCACCCCCGGGACTTAGAGCTATAACCATTGTAACCCGCTGCCTCCACAAGCATGGGATGTCCGGCCCGCCCGGCCCGAGCGACGGCCGGGATGAGTCGCCCACTCCTGGACGAGGTGCCCAAGCTGACGTTAAGCCGAAGGAATTCCTATTTTTCCCAGAAAAACCGACCCGGGTCGACCCAGGGCCATTCCGACATGTCAGGGTGACCCTGGTCCCTGCCAAGAAAACGGAACACACTGTTTTCTAGCTTGGAATATTCCTGATACGGGGCCCGGGGCCCCACCTCTGGGCTCTCTCTCCCCTCCTGAGACGTTGCCTTCGCGCCGAGCGGGGTGTTTATTTCCAAAAACCCCAGCTTTCCATCTTGTTTCTTGGCCCCCCCACCCACCCAAAAGGGAGGCTTTAAATGTCCCCCCTCCCCGGACTCTTGGCACCTTCCTCAGATGAGCTGGGCGGCGCAGGCCAGAGGTGGTGGCCCACAAGGCGCCCTCGGTTTATGCCGCCCTGACCTCGGTCCTCCCGCCTCTTCCTGCCGGAGGAGCCCCCACGACGAGGAGGCAGTGCCGCCCACTGGTTAGGGCCCCGGGATGAGAAAACCGGGAGAGCTGGGTTCCAGTCCAAAAGGCCCGAGCTCTCCAGGACCAGGAACAGAAGAACCTAAGAAGAGCCACTGATGCTGGATCAGGCCAAGAAGGGCCCCTCGAGTCCAGCTTCCTGGATCTCACAAGTGGTCCCACCAGATGCCTCTGGGAGCACATGAGACTCGATATCTGTCTCCTGATCTCACTCCCCTGCCTCTGGCCCTTGAAGGACCCCGGGTTTTTTAAGCCTGGGGATGACACATCTTCTCCATCAGGGTTTGTCACCTGGGATGGACTTCTCCTCCAGGAATCTGTCCTGTCCCCCTTTGGAAGGCATCTTGTGGCAGGGAGTTCCGCAGACTTAACAATATGCGGCGAGGACTTGGTTCTTGTTCTCGTTGGCTTTCTTAGCTCAGCGATCTGAGTCGGGGGGGGTGAACAGGGAGGCGGAAAGGACCCCAAGAACCAAGCTGCCTGGGGAGAGATGAGGATGGAAAGCTGGCCACGAGGCAAGGCCCCCTCAGTGGGGAAGGGACGGGGGGGGACCCAGTCCCAAGTGCCGCCCCTTGGGGCCTTGAGCGTCCGGACTCCTTCCTACTTCCAGAAATCCCACACACGCACGAGCACGCATGCACAGCCCTCGGCCTGGTGCTTTGCCCTTTCCCCGACTTGGCACGCCAACCCCGGCGTCCTGTGCTGCTGTTCCAGATGTGAGGGAGGAGGGAGAGGAGGAGGAGGAGGAAGTGTCCAAGGCCAAGGCAGGAGCTGCTGGAAACCAGGGCCGGGCTGGGCCCAGGTGTTGGTGGTGTGTGTGGGGGCAGCCCTCGTGGCTCCCTCCAGACCCATAACCCTACCCTCCTTGGGGGGCACAGCTCCCCCAGGGGCAGCGGAGGCACCGCAAGCCAAGACAGGAGAGACCTGGGTTCGAATCTCAACCTGTTCTCAGCCTGGCTGACCTTGCAAGGACGGCAGTGGAGGGGGGGGTCAAACCTGGTCGGCAGCCTTTTTCTACCTGCAAGGGGGCTCATCCACTCCCGGCTGGGTTGGCCCCAGGTCCGGCCACTCCTCCGAGCGGCCCACAGATTTTCCCCTTTCTTAAAGTCTCTGGGTGGGTAGGTGAGTCCCTGTGGCAGCTCCTACGTGGGGTCAAAAAATACAAAGAATTCGGAGGTCAGGCCCTGGGTTTGGGGGTTCTCCTTCCCTTCTGGGGGAATAAAAACTGTGTCTGGTTTTTCTGCTCGTGCCCGATGGCGTTGGAACCGTGGACTGCACATGTTTCTAATCACGAAACCCTGATCCATTATTTCTCTCTCTCTCCCCCCCCCCGCCCCCTCCACCGCCATCTAAACAAAGGCATGCATTCTTGGCCCTCCCCAGCTCAGCCTCTGCCGGAGACCTCCAGTTCTCCCAGTTTGCAGCAGCTGCTGGTGACCTTTCGCACAGTAACCTCGGATGGGAGGCCTGGAAGATGCCGGGCTTGTGTAACATCCACCCCCAACCCCCCCATTGCGAGAACCGGAGAACAAAGGAGCACTTATTGCCTTATTATGGGAAGTCAGTCTTCCTTCTCCTTGCCTGAGTCCCCCCTGGTCCATTTCCATCCTCCCCCCACAAAATAATAATAATTTTGCTTTTCCTACACCGGTGGTGTTTAAGATGCTTCCTCCCAAAAAGGGCAGGGTGTCTCTGGTCAGCTTCTCGGGTCCCCAAAAATCATAACAACCTGGCAAGGTAGGCCAAGATGAAAAAAAAAAACCCCAAAATACAGTAGCCCTGTGGGGCAAGTTTTCAGGGGATGCTTAAAAGGAGCCCCGTGTTTGTCTACTTCTATTTATTATTTATTTGTTTATTGCATCAATAGACCGCCCGGTTTCCCATATAAGGGACTCTGGGTGGTTTACACAAAAGGAAATTAATGATCGAAAGCCAACAAAACAATAAACAGTTAATACGAACAAAAAGCAGGGACTAAACGGCCGAACTGAGTGGCGATCCATCCTTGCACAAGTCCAAACTGACATCAGAGTTTGTTTGCATCGTATGGAGCAGGATGGGTGTAAGCCTCTGAGGTGCCACCGGATCCTTGGTCCGGGTCTGGGGGGGGGGTTTGCAGACCACCTGAAAGGCGCCAGGGATAGATCTGGCACAGCAGGGCCCCGAGAAGCTCTCCAGGGGGGGGGTCCTGGGGGCACCAAGTTTGGGTGGCTTTTCCTGGAGAGGGGGGGGGTTCCTTGTGGTCGCCGAAAAGGAGAACCGCGGGTCCCAGCTCTGTCCGGCAGGGCAACCTACAGGAGTCCCGAGAGTGGCCACACACCGCCGGGCTGGCCCGGGGGACCCCGATCCGTGCGCCCCTTGTCCAGCCCGTTTGGCTTGCGTTCCCCTCTGCGCAGGCAGCAAGGCAGGCGCGCGCGTTGGTGTGTCTGTGTCTGTGTGTGTGTGTGTGTGTGTGTTGGGGAAGGAGGGGTGGGTGGGTGGCGAGGGAGGGGAATGAGGAAGAGGAGGAGGAGGAGGAGGAGGAGGAGAGGCCAGCTCCCCCCCCCTTCCAGCGGCTATAAAAGCCTCCGCGAAGGCGAGCGCGCCGCTCTCCAAACCGTGCGCTCTTGGCGAGGTGTTCCTTTTTACGCACGACAGAAGCCGCTCGCAAAAGGGACACCCGCCCCTCTCCAAGAAAAGCAAAAGGACGCGATGCCGCCGCCGTGCTTGGTGGCCCTGCTGGTGGCCCTGATCGCCGCCGGGGCCACCACCGCCTCCGCCTCCGCCTCCGCCTCTCCGCGCCCGCCGAAGGAGCGCGCTTCGCCGCCGGGGACGGTCGCCGCGTCGCCCAAGGGGGCCTCTTGGGACGAGGTGAACCTCCTGGCGCACGCCGTGCTGCAGCTGGGCCACGGCCTGAAGGAGCACGTCGACCGCACCCGCGGGCAGGTGCGCGACTTGCGCGCCCGACTCGGCGCCCACGAGGACGCGCTCGGGCGCCTGCAGAGCGCCGCCGCCGAGGCCGAGGACGCCGCCGAGGCCGGGGCCCCGGCGCCCCACCACGGCAACCGCACCGGAGGAGCCCCGGGGGACTTGGCGGCGCTGCAGGTGCGTTGGGCTCCAGCCCCACCCCAAAACCCCAAAACCCCAAACCCCAAACCCAATCCCGGAGACTGGGGATGGAAGGAGGGCGCGCTGGACGGGGAGAAGCACTCTGCACGCGCCCAGAGGCTTGGCCCCTGGGTCTAGGGCCGTGACGGCGAACCTTTTAGTGACTGAGTGCCCAAACTGCGATGCAGAACCCAGTAATTTTTCACCAAGTGCCAGTACAACACTTTAAGGAGCCTCCTGGCGCAGAGGATAAATGCCTGTCCTGCAGGTAAAACTGTGCTCACGACCTGGGTTCAATCCCAGGTAACAGGCTCATGGTTGACTCAGCCTTCCATCCTTCCAAGGTCAGTAAAAGGAGTACCCAGCTTGCTGGGGGGGGGGCAATGTGTAGCCTGCACACTGTAATTAAAATTGTAAACCGCCCAGAGACTACTTGTAGTGGTATGGGGCGGTATATAAGCAGAACACTTTGCTTTTGCTTTTCCTTTTAACCGGAATCCAGGTGGGCTGTGAAGGGGCGGTGCCAGGTGCCCACAGAAAGGGCTCCTTTGAGTGCCACCTTTCGCACCCCGTGCCGTAGGGTTGCCGACACTGGTCTAGGGGAGTGGTTCTCTCTCCACCGGTGGGTCCCCTGATGTTGCAACTCCCAAGAAGTCTTCCTCGCTAGCTGAGCTGGCCAGGATTTCTGGGAGTTGCAGTCCAGGAACCTCTGGGGATCCACAGGTCTAGGAGGATGGAGGGGGGCTCTGGTGCACTCTGCATCCCCTCAGAGGCGCCCTCAACTTACTTAGAGGTAGACAGGGCTCTCTCAGGCACCCGAGAGGTGTCCTATTCCTTCAGGAGGGGCCAGTCGGCTGGCCAGCATCTCTCCACACTCTTTAGGTGCTCAGGGGCACCCTTGGTTGGGGGACGCCCCCCCCCCCAGCAATGGGCTCAGGGCTGGTATTGCTCTGAACTGCTCGACAAAGGGATGGGGGCAAGGGTGCGCACTCTAATTCCCATCATCCCCAGCCATGGCAGTCCGGCTTTCTCGGTGGTGCCTCCCTGCTTCCTGAATCTCCCACCTTCTTGGCATTTTTGGGCCAGATAATATGAGTTGGTTGAAGGGCAGGAGGCCCGTCCAGGGCGGGCCCCCCGAGGCGGTCATTCATCTGGACTTTTGCCTCGGGTGGAAACAGGTGAAGAAGGGGCAGAGGCGGGAGGGAGACGGGTCCAGGCGGGTTTCACGTGCCCGCGCTTGGCACCAGGCCGTGGGCATCCGTTTCTCACGTGGCATCCAGTTGGGCAAACGTCTCTCACACCCCCTTCTGCCCACTGGCTGGAGACCATCCAGTGCCGGGTTGTTTGCGGAGTGAAAATTGACAAGGCTTTGTGGTTCCCCCAGATGCTGCTTAGACCTTCGGTGTCGTTTTAGACCGCAAGGACCTGTAGCACCAAAATCCTGCACGTTTCGAGGTTCAGCTGTCAACAGACCAGGGATCCCTCATGGTGTTAGGGGTGTGTGAGACACGTCCGTAACATGGCTTAGCCTTAGAGAGTCCTGGTCCGCTGACTGTTTGTATCATTTATTATTTGTTAAAAGGGTCAATTGCTGAGGGCCTTTGCTTGCTCGTTTTAGAACCTGGTGGGCCTCCAGAACGAGAAAATTGAGGACCTGTTCCAAAAAATCAAGCAACAACAATACAGGATGGACAAACAGAGCATGCAGATCAAAAGCCTTCAAAGCAAGGTAAAAGCTCCCTGGGCCTGCCTTGGAGTCACTTTGTCCATGCCCAGAGGGCCCCCCCAACGCACATGCCCGATTTGCGACTGCCTGGTCGCTAAAAAGAGGAAGGAAGAGAGAATGGATATATATTTTTCAAATGAATGAATTTAATTTCCCTCTTCCTTCAGGTCAACATGATGCTGCCCTTGTACGCCAAAGGGGCCGAAATGGAGAAGATCTCCAAGCAGAAAGCGAGCAGCCCGCGTGGCCACGACCTGGCGTCCAACCGCAGCCAGGACGTAAACCCGACCCTCCCGGAGGTGCCGCGTAAGTGCCATGGCTAGTTTACTCCCTAGGTAGAGGTTCTCGTGCCTCCCGGGGTTCTTGAGGACTAGCAACTTGACCCGACTCAGGAGGGACGCTTCTATTCCCGGGCAGGCCTCTCCGTACAGGGCAGCCAGCCGCCGTGGGCTCTGTACTGGTGTGTGCGTGCATGCGTGTGCGTGTGTGTGTGTATTAAAAGCCGTGGCCCGCAGCCAAGTGGGTGAGAGGGGAAGCTGGCGGCGGCCAGCTGGGAGGGCTGCGTCTCCAAGCCCGGAAGGGGTTAAAAGAGAGGGAATTTGCCGGGGATGGGGCGCGCCTGACACCCTCCCCGCTGGCTGGCGCCTCTCCAAGTAGGTGAAAGGCGATGCTCCGGAATGGGGTTTTCCAAAAAAAAAAAGAGAAAGAAACAGAAGAAAGAAGCAGCCACATGTTTCTTCCCCCCTTGTTGGTAGAGCGAAATTCCAAACCAGAAGGAAACCCAGCAGGAGCCGGAGGGGAATGACCTCAAACCCTCTTCTTTCATCTCTCCCGGCTGGGTCTCCAATCCTTCCTGGGCTGAAATCCGGAACGCACCTGGGGAAATCCTTATTTATTTATTTATTTATTTTAATATTTATAGACCGCCCGTCTTCTGGAGGAACTCCGGGCAGTTTACGACAACAGCAATAGTAACAAAACTAAGGAAAAACAAAGGAAAAACAAAACAAAATTGGGATATACATGTCACAATAAAGCTACATCAAAAAAAAAAAAAAAAAACAAAGTTCACTAACCAGCGGACGGGACCGGATCCTCTGGTCCATGTGGCCCAGAATCCCCCCTTTGATTTTATTTTTTATTATTTCTTTCTGTGTTTCTGTGTTTCCTTTCGAGGTCAGAACAAAACCAAGCAAACCAAACACACAAACACACACACACACACACACACACACACAAAGAGAGGAAAGGCTTTATTAATCCAGGAGTTGGGCAAAACCCCGTCCCGCGGGTTGGTGTGCGAACTGGCGGTTGTGTCGTCTTTGGGGTCGAACCCCCCCAAAAAGCCAGCCATGATGGTGGTGCAAGTGTGGGTTTTTTTCTGTGTGTGTGTGTGTGTGTGTGTGTGTGTGTGTGTGTGTGTGTGTGCATGACTAAAGAGGTGGCGTTGGGCTGGTTTCATTTTTTCCGTCCGTTTCGCTGTGCTTGGGTTGTGAAATGTTCCTCTTTTTCCCTCCCCCGTGAAGACGTGACTCGCGAGGGGACAGCAAATGTGCAAATTCTGTCTCCCGGCGTGCGGTGTACGTGACTGCCACCGGCCTACCTCGCAGGGAGTTTGTCCAGGCAGTGGGAGGAGTGTTTCCCCCGCAGTAAGTGAGGTGATAAACCCAAGATCCCATCCAGTTTTAAAGCAGGCACTTTCCTTAAGGACTAGCACCTTAAAATGAATTTATTTATTTTTTTACTCCAGCCAGGTCTGCTGGTGGTTCCATAATCCCCAGCTATTTGCCAAGTCAATCAAAATAATAATAATACAATAACATTCCTAGTGCTTCCGGAGAGGCCCCTTCTTAGTAACCGGACCGGCTCTGCGGGGAAGGGCCTGAACAGATGCAGTCGGCCGCAGGCGTGTCGCACGGATGCGCCTGCAAACCTTCCGGACAACCCCTTCCCCCTCCCCACCCCGCCCCTTCGGAGCCACAAACTGGGGGAAAGTTCATATTTACATTGAATCATCATCATTCCAGTCCTTCCCCCAATGCCTGGCGGCGGCTGGGCAAATCCCTGCTAAATTTATCCTCACCAAACAGAAAGAGGAAGGGAAGGGATTTCATTAACCCCCCCCCGCACCCCTGGTCTTTTTGTCTTGGCCAGCACACACAAGGGTACGGGGGAAAGCGACAGGGGTGCTCTTATTTATTCCAGGATAGCTTTTCTTGCAGACTTGGCAAGCCAGCTTGCAAAAGTTACACTAAAATGTAAAAAAAAAAGCATTAAAAATCCAGATGCTGCAACCGGGTGGTAATACTTTTTTTAAAAAAATTGGAGCCGTCCTGCAAGGGTGAGATCTTTTCCGGTCGTGAACGTGGTTTCTGTGCCATCCAAATGTGTATTTGGTTTCTTTAATTCCCATAGTGTTTGAACCCTGCCTTTGTCAAGGAACCTTGGTGGCTTCCGTTATGAAAACACACATTCCTTCCTTCCTTCCTTCCTTCCTTCCTTCCTCCCATCCATTCATCCAACCATCCATCCATCCATCATCAGCTCCTTCCTTCTTTCCTTCCTTCCTTCCTTCCTTCCATCCATCCATCCATCAGCTCCTTCCTTCCTTCCTTCCTTCCTTCCTTCTATCCATCATCAGCTCCTTCCTTCTTTCCTTCCTTCCATCCATCCATCCATCCATCCATCCATCCATCCATCCATCCATCATCAGCTCCTTCCTTCCTTCCTTCCTTCTATCCATCATCAGCTTCTTCCTTCCTTCCTTCCTTCCTTCCTTCCTTCCATCCATCCATCCATCCATCCATCATCAGCTCCTTCCTTCCTTCCTTCCTTCCTTCCTTCCTTCCTTCCTTCCTTCCTTCCTTCCTTCCTTCCTTCCTTCCTTCCTTCCTCGATTTATATACAGTACTGCCCATCTGGCCTGAAGGTCCCTCTCTGGGTTATGAACAACAAACAGAGTCACACATTATAAAAAAATACACCAACCATCCAAGATACATGCAACATGTTTTTCCCAACCTGCAAGGTGTGCCCATGCACATTAGATAATTACAAGTGAACTCCCTGTGCTTTCACCTTTGAGGGTGGGGTGGGGCTGAGAACCCTCCAGATTCTCCTTTGCCCGGCTATTTTAAGCTTCAGAGTAAAGTCCTCGTGCCTCCGGCCACGTCCCTCCACCGTGGGCTCGGCCCTCCGGCTTGAGGGAGGGACCTTGAGGGGGGGGTGTTGAAAGACTGGCGTGCTGGCACTCGGGGCAAAGTCTTGTTTTCCTTGTCCGGGCCAGGTGCCACGGGGACACCCACGCCACCCTTGGATCCGTTTATTTTATTGATGAGTTACTTTTATTAAAACTGCCTCCCGCCCGTGACCGCAGGCTGGCACGGGGGGGGGGGGTCCTGCCGGCGTGTAGGTGGCTCCGAGGGGGAAGTGCCCGGGCATTTAGGTCCCTTGGCGTCCGTGCCAAGGACAGAAACAGAATGAATGCAATCGCAACTTGGAAAGGAAGGAAAATGATACCATAAGACTCAAAAGGGAGCACCCTGTTTTGTTCAAATCGAGCAGAGCTTAAACCTACAGCAGTGAAAGAGAGGCTGAATACCAGATGATTTATAAAAGATTGGGGTTGTGTTTTTCCCCTCATTCTTTTTTTAAAATACCCACGGAGGATCTGTTGAGCTTGGCTGGCTTGAATTAAAATTTCAGTGGCAATCACACGTACGCTGACGAAGGGAATTAAAAAGGGAAGACACAGGGGGGAAGAGAGAGAGATGAAACATATATAGTATGCTAAATTTAGCTTTGCTTAGATAGTGAATGCTGGTGCTACACTAATGTATATGCCTGACATTTTATAAAGATTCATGCCTTGACAGAAGTGTGCATTTGCACGCAACTTCGTAAAATATTAAGCATATACATTAGTGCAAGCTGTTTTTGAGTTCCTACAACTCTGATTGTGGTTTGAAACATAGGTTGCAGGGGTTAAAAAAGAAACCAGGTTTATGGGAGGGGGGGATCGTGCATTAGACATGAAGGTGCATTAATATAACATTAGGCAAGTCCATTAATCTCCATGCTCATGAGTTGATGTTTTTTACATCTCTGTTTACAGCCGCTGGGGAGAAGCGAGTGTAAACAAACACAGCTTGTGAAAAATGTATAAAAGATTCATTCCGGACGAACGTCGGCAGGTCATGAGCGATGCTGCTGGGTTGGATTCCTTTAAATGAGCATTTTGGTTCGTTTCTTTCCAGGGTTCCCACTGGGCTGCCATCAGCTTTTCCCAGACGGGTCACAAAGACGGGGGGTGTTCCGAATCCAGCCCCCAGGGTCCCAGCCGTTCGACGTGTTATGTGACCCCTCTCCAGGTATTTATTTATTTTTAAAGCCTCTTGTGTGTGGCTTTTTGACGTTCTGGGTTGGAATCTCCCCTGGGTGTGCAGACGGCGAACTGGTTTGGTGACATAACTTGATTGAAAAACGAGTAAGTAAGAGAAAAATAAGACACTCTCCATTCAATGGCAGGCGGTGGAGGCTGGACAGTGATTCAGAAGCGCCAGGACGGCTCCGTCGATTTCGACCAGCTCTGGGAAGCCTACAAGAACGGTTTTGGAAATTTGAGTGGTACGCATAATTAGTGTTACAAGCTGGGTGGTTTGTCTAGCCCTCCCTTATTCTTCCTATTCCCCCCCTGCGAGGTAGGACAGGGTCTCGGAAATGACTTGGCCTCCGGGAGAGTTTTGTGGCTAAGCGAGGACCTGAGTGTGGTTCTGAGTCTTGCCTCCTGCTTTAACCACTGCCCCACACTTCCCTCTTGGCTCTGACCCCTGGCTTCCCCTCCCCTCCCTTCTCTCCAGGGGATTTCTGGCTTGGCTTGGAGAAAACGCACCAGATCGTCCGGCAGGGGCGCTTCCGTTCTCCTGATTGAGCTGCAGGATTGGGAAGGGAATGCCGAGACTGTCCAGTTCCTGTTCACCCTGGGCGGGGAGGAGACGGCGTACACCCTCAGTCTCCTGGACCCCGTCCTTGGGGAGCTGGAGAACGCCATGGGGGACTTCCCCCAGCTGCCCTTCTCCACCCGCGACCGCGACCACGACCTCAAGGGAGACGCCAACTGCGCCAAGCACCTCTCGGGTGAGCAGCCCGTCGTGCTGGGGATGAGGGCAGCGGTCGCCCAGCGAAGGAAGGATGCCAGCATCCATTCTCCTTAAAGAAGTCCTCTTCAAGAAGTGCTGGGGATGAGGGCAGCGGTCGCCCAACGAAGGATGGATGCCAGCATCCATTCTCCTTACAGAAGTCCTCTTAAAGAAGTGCTGGGGATGAGGGCAGCGGTCGCCCAGCGAAGGATGGATGCCAGCATCCATTCTCCTTACAGAAGTCCTCTTAAAGAAGTGCTGGGGATGAGGGCAGCGGCCAACGAAGAAGGATGGATGTCAGCATCCATTCTCCTTAAAGAAGTCCTCTTCAAGAAGTGCTGGGGATGAGGGCAGCGGTCGCCCAGCGAAGGATGGATGCCAGCATCCATTCTCCTTAAAGAACTCCTCTTAAAGAAGTGCTGGGGATGAGGAAGTGCCCAGCGAAGGATGGATGCCAGCATCCATTCTCCTTACAGAAGTCCTCTTAAAGAAGTGCTGGGGATGAGGGCAGCGGTCGCCCAGCGAAGGATGGATGCCAGCATCCATTCTCCTTAAAGAACTCCTCTTAAAGAAGTGCTGGGGATGAGGACAGCGGTCGCCCAGCGAAGGATGGATGCCAGCATCCATTCTCCTTACAGAAGTCCTCTTAAAGAAGTGCTGGGGATGAGGGCAGCGGTCGCCCAACGAAGGATGGATGCCAGCATCCATTCTCCTTAAAGAACTCCTCTTAAAGAGGTGCTGGGGATGAGGGCAGCGGTCGCCCAGCGAAGGATGGATGCCAGCATCCATTCTCCTTACAGAAGTCCTCTTAACCTGTCCCCAACCCTCTCCTCTCTTTTCCCCAGGCGGATGGTGGTTCAGCACCTGCGGCCACGCCAACCTTAATGGGCGCTACTTCCGCTCCATCCCACGCCAGCGGCACGACCGGAAGCAAGGGATTTTCTGGAAGACCTGGCGGGGGAGATACTACCCTTTGCGGTCCACCGTCATGAAGATCCGGCCGGCGGAGCTGGGCACGGGGTCCTAACCCATTTCCCTGAGGTCTCCCCCTCCGGTGCCCGGGGTTGCAAAACGGCACCTTCCTTAATATTTTTTTGGGCAAGGAGAGGGAGATTTTTGTATGAACGAGACAGAGGACTCTTCTCTCTCTTTCTCTGCCGGGCATTGGGTTGCAATGGACAAAAACAAGAACCAAACAAACAAACAAACAAACAACCATCCCCTTTTTTAAAAAAAATCCCCTTTTCAGGGCAGACCCAGGCAGCCAACGTCTCCGTGAACGGGGCCAGAACATGGAGACGAGGGGCCGGTTGGTGGTCATGGCTGAGAGAGTCAGGCAGCGGGGGGTGTGTGTGTTGTTCCACCAAAATAAGATTTAAAAAAAGATGCATTACCAAAAAAAGGGGGGGAGATTGGAGGAATTTTTCCTCCCGAGAGGCCGAGAACCCCATCCATTCCAAAAGACAGGAAGACGCCTTTTTTTTCGTGCCAGCTCTGTTGTCCCATGTTCCACAGGCACCCTACAGTGGGTGATGGACAAGGCCCGTGCCCCACACCTCCCTACTTTTCTGCCTCTGTTAATTGGGACGGGGTCGCCCCCGGAAAAGATGGAAACCCTTTCTCAGGAGCTCGCCGGAGGGTGAAAAACAACCAAGGACACATCATTGGGATACAGGACCGCTTGGCTAGGACTTTTGTCCCACAAGTATGCAGGGGATTGGGGTGCTGGTTTGTGTCTCTGACAACCCCCCCTCCTAAAATGAACATACTTTTCGAGGGTTTCTTTGCGTGTCGTTACCAAACATTGGAACACGGACCCCCTCCGATGTGGTACAGTCACCTCCTTGTGCCTGAAAAGGAGGATTTATTAGGGTGACGATGTTCGGTTCGGGGTGGTTTGCCGTGGTCCCTTCACCCTACAAAAGTAAAGAGGTCCCCCCCCCTCCACCAGATGGTACAGGATTAATTGGAGGGGGGGAGAGAGATACCAGTAATAATTGCAAACTCCACCTCTGTTATTCTATTTTCTCTTGTTTTGTTTTGTTTTTAAAGTCATATTGACTCCATCTGCTCCAGTGTTCGATTTTGTACATAATAATTGTGCTGTTTATAGAGGGTTTTTCCCTCCTCTTGTGTGTGTGTGTTTTTTTAAGAAGTTGTGTGTATCATTTAAAAATAAATAAAATAAACGGGCATTAGTTAATGCCGCAGTTGTAACTTATAAATGTTGCCTCGGATGGACGCAAGCAAGATGCAGGTAGATCTTCCTTTTTGGTTTCTCTTTTAAATACCTGGTTTTCTTGTTTGTTTTGTGTGTGTGTTGCTAAATGGAATTAAAAAAAATATGGATTTCTGTTTGTGCTTAATTTCTGACCAACCCTGTCAAGTGGATGGGAGTTTCCATGAATGGAATTTGCGGGTGGGGAGATTGTGTTTTTGAGGCAGCACTTTTCACATGCTCAGGAGCACTCTGGACCTTAAATACCATGCCGATGTTTACTAGGGAATTCCTATCTCAATTAGAGACATGGACATGAACACAGGTTAGGGTCCATGCCTGTGTGCAGAGGCACCTGGATAATTGGAGAGTGTAGATCTATGACACACATTCATACCTGCATGGACTTATATCTATGTTTACATCTGTCTGTCTATCTTATAGATATATAGATATAGATAGATAAGTGTAGGCATGAGTGAATGTGGAATGTGGCTCTATCTATCTATCTATCTATCTATCTATCTATCTATCTATCTATCTATCTATCATCTATCTATCTATCATCTATCTATCTATCATCTATCTATCTATCTATCTATCTAATGTAGATAAGTGTATGCATGCATGCATGAATGAATGTATAATGTGGATCTAGCTATTTATCAATAGGTATATAGATATATGTAGATAAGTATGCATAAATGAATGTGCAGTGTGGATCTATATCTATCTATCCCATCCTATCCTATCTATCAAAATATGTGTGTGTGTGTGTGTGTAGGTATGTGTATGCATAAATGAATGTTCAATGAGGATCTATATCTATCTATCTATCTATCTATCTATCTATCTATCTATCTATCTATCTATCTATCTATCTATAGAGATAGATAGGCAGTTATACAACTAAATGAAGTGTGTCTGGAATTTAGGCGTTTGCAGGCAAATATTTAGAGACTTTGTGGGCACATTTCTATATGCATGTGTGTGTGTGTGTGTGTGTGTGTGCATAAATAAATAAATAAATTATATATAATTTATTTTCTACCCCGAGGGCATCTCTCTATTTCTTTGTATCTCTATAAAGAGCGTAGGCACACACTGGTCTCTAGAGATTTCCAGAGAAATATTGGGAAAAAAATACACTATTTATTTGTCCATTCGTTTATTTTTTATTTGGAAAATGATTCTTAAGAGGCGCCAAAGCAAGAGAAATCGCCTCAGGGGCCTTTTGTCTTTATTTATTTGATTCAAAAGCGAAGCCCCGCCCCCTCGCCATCCCAACGGCCGCCGCGGCCCCGCCTCCTCGGCTCCTGGGCCTCGCTCCCTCCCTCCCTCCCTCCCTCCCCATTGGCTCCCGCTGGCCGCCGTTCATTGGCCTCCGCCCGCCTGCCCCCTCCCCCCTCGGTGCCGGAGAGCTGGCTCCTGATAGGCGGAGGGCGCCGCCCGTCTCCTCCCGGGCTCGGCCCCCTTCCCGTCCCCGCCCGCCAATCCACACCCTCGGCGCGTCTGCGCATGCTCGGGGCCGCGGACTCTCTCTTCCCCCCCCCTTTCCGCTCCCCCCCCACACACCTCCGCCCAGCCTGAGCGCCCGCGGTCAGCCGGAGGGAGCCGGAAAGGCCCGCGGCCTAGTCGAGCCTCGAAGGCGAAGGAGGGAAAGGGACGGACGGAAGCCGGGAAGGGACGCCCCCACCCAGGCAGGCAGGCAGGCAGGGAGGGAGGGGCCCAGCGAGCGAGCGAGCGAGCGAGCGCCGTCGCCATGGGAACCCGCGACGACGAGTACGACTACCTCTTCAAAGGTAGGAGGGCGGGGCTTGGCTGGGGAGGGACCGCCCCCTCCCTTCCTGGCGGGTGGGCGGGGCTTGCGCGGGGAGGGGGCGCCGCGGAGACCACGCCCCCCCGGTTCGGTTGGAAAGGGGAGGGGCTTCTCTGGGAGATTATGGGAGGGAGGGGCTTATTAGGGACAGCCCTCTCCAGGTTGGGTGGGAGGGGCGCTACAGAGAGGGGGCGGGGCTTACACGGAGACTCCTCCCCGCTGGACTCAGTGGGGGTGGGGGTGGTGGAGGGAGGGGCTTAGGTGGGGAAGGCCCCGCCCCCAGCTATAAGGGGGAGGGGCTTCGTGGAGGACCACCCCCCCTTCCTTGGGAAGTGGGATGGGGAGAGGGGCTTAGGGGGGAGCCCCCAGCAAGGGGAGGGGCTTGTTGGTGGGACCGCCCCTTCCTTAGAAGGTGGGGGCAGTGGGGGCACCCCATGGGGAGGGGGAGGGGCTTAGGTGGGGAAGGCCCCGCCCCCCAGCTACAAGGGGGAGGGGCTTGTTGGTGGGACCGCCCCTTCCTTAGAAGGTGGGGGGGGCAGTGGGGGACCCCATGGGGGAGGATGGGTGGGGGCAGTTGTATAGGATCAGCTCCTTTTTGGGGGGAGGCTGCCCTTTGTGGTGGTGGTGGTGGGGGACGGCAGCTTGGTTTTGCAGGAGAGCTTTTAATTGGGGGAGGGGGTCTCGTTAGAGGACGCTTGGGGGGTAGGGGGCAGTTAACGGGAGGATTGCTTTTCTTGGGGGGGGGAGGTGTCTTAAGAAATGGGTCTTCACCCCTGTTGTTGGAGGAGGTGGGGAATTGGGGGGGGGCTCTCCTCGCAGGCGGGATGGCCCCAGGGGTGGGGGTGGGGGTGGGGTGGTCCGAGCTGGGTTGGAGGGTCGGGTGGGGGGGGTTGGGGTGGGGGGTGGTGCTTCGGACACATTGCAGGATCCGGTCCCCCCACACCCAAATCGACTGCAGGATCCGGTCCGTCCCCGGGACCACCTCCATAGCTTCCCCGTTCCCCCCCCCCATGACATTTGTTTGTGCCAAGGGGGACGTCCCCCTGCGGAAAGCCCCGCCAGGCTTTTGGGGTGGACGGGACCCCCTTTTTTGCTTTCAAAGCAGCCTTGTGGCAGCCGCGGCGGCGGCCGGCCGGAGGACTCTAAAGGCCAGGCTGGTTGGCTGGCTGGGGGATGATGGAGGATGTAGTCCGGCCCTGCCTGGAGGCCTCTGCTCGGCCCACCCCACCCCACCCACCCTGCCTCAAAAACACGGTTTACGGGGCAGCAAGCAAATCAAGGAAACAAACGAGTCGTCCCCCCCCCCGCCCAGCGCCTGGCCCGTTAAAATAGATGCAATAATGGCCAGTAGCAAAGGCGGCATCATAGAACCCGTTGCAGGCCAAGTGGTGTGTGTGTGTGTGTGTGTGTGCGTATATGTGTGTTGTTTTTCCCCCCTGTTGGTTGGTGAAAGGCCATCCAGGCGTGTGCGTACGTGTGGGATTGTCCTCTCCCCGTTAGGTCCAGAGGGGAAAAAGGACAACAACAGCAGCGTTGGGGAAGCTACAGAAAAACAAAACAAAACAAAACAGGGGAATGGTGTGAAAGGGATGCTTGTTTCCACGATCTGTTTCCACTATCCACCCTTGGAGTCAAGGTTCCCAAGGGAGGAGGAGGAGGGGGAGGGGGTGTCGTTTTCCGCCTGGCAGGGGCCGGAGTCAACATAGGAAGGCACCCCATACTATTGTATCAGCCCCCCCCCACACCTTGCCGGAAAGCCGGGCAGTTAGGAACCAGCCGGGAACCCTCGAGGGATTACAGGCCCCGGAGGAGAGACCGTTGCCTGGGCCCTTTTAGGGTCAATTTCTTCCCAGCCTCCCTTCCTGTCCCGTTTTCGTCCCTTTGCGTTCTTGAAAGCTGAGACTTCCTGCCAGTGAGGGTTGTGGGACGGGACGGGACGGGACTTCCCTGTTGGGAATAACTCTGCCGTTGTTGTTGTTGTTGTTGTTGTTGTTGTTGTTGTTGTTGTTGTTGTTGTTTTTTTTAAAGCAGCGGGGCTCGGGGACCAACGGTTCCGTGGGGTTTTAGCCGGGGCGCCTGGTTTTTGACCGCTGGGTTTTATTCCCCACCCTGTGTGGCTTAAGGGGAGCGTCGAGGAAAGAAAGCCGTGGGGCAGCGGCTGAAGCCAGGCACGTCCAAACTTCGCCCCTCCAGATGTTTTGGACCCCCCCAACTCCCGCAGTCCTTTGTCACGGGCACTCCAAGCTTAGGATTCTGGGAGTTGGGGTCCAAAACATCTGGAAGGCTGAAGTTTGGGCATCTCTGGCTTAACCGTTGTTGGCCTAGCAAGAGGGCCTCCCGGCCTCCCTCCGTTCTCTGCCCTGCGTTCACCCTGCTTTCTCTCCATGATGGAGAAGATGTGTGCCATCTCCAGGCTTAAAAACCGGGGTCCTTCAAGGGCCGGATGCAGGGGAGTGGTATCAGGAGGCAGAGATCGAGTCTCGTGCGCTCCCGGATGCATCTGGTGGGGGCCAACTGTGAGATCCAGGAAGCTGGACTCGATGGGCCCTTCTTGGCCTGATCCAGCAGCAGGGGCTCTTCTTAGGTTCTTATGCTCTCTGTCTGTTTGCAAACGCTGGAGTGATTCAGGCGCAGAGAAACGGCCCCTTAATGGTGATTTATGCTGACCATTGCTGCGTCCTCTCTCTCTCTCTCTCTCTCTCTCTCTTTCTTTCTTTTTCCTGCCCCCCAAGTGGTGTTGATCGGGGACTCCGGCGTGGGGAAGAGCAACCTCTTGTCCCGCTTCACCCGCAATGAGTTCAACTTGGAGAGTAAAAGCACCATCGGGGTGGAGTTTGCCACCCGGAGCATCCAGGTAGACGGGAAGACCATCAAGGCCCAGATCTGGGACACGGCCGGGCAGGAGCGCTACCGGGCCATCACCTCGGCGTAAGGCTCAGCGGCGGCGCGGCTAGGGGGAAACGAGCGTTCGTGGCGGGAGGAGCAGGAGGAGGAAACAGCCTGCGAAATATTATGATTTATAAAAGCAGAAAGGGGCGCCGGTGGGTCTTTGGCATCGAGGGCACGTTGGCCTCCCCTCAGCGATTGCTTTTCTATTCAAAGGGTCGCCTTGTATGTCCTGCGGTTGGGGGCCATTTCTTTGTGTGTGTTTTTTTGTGGGGAAGGGGTGAGGATAGCCCCTTGGTTAGACTCCTTTCCGCCAACCCTGAATTGAATTTCACTCTTGAACAACAGGCGCCCAAGAGGTGACTCTGGTTGAAGTTTATAAAAGTTTATAAAGTTTATAAAAGCATCCACGGTGTAGATGAGGAAGAGCTGTTTCCCCTATTGCACAAGGCTAGAACCAGGGGGCCCCACTCCATGAAACTTTCGGGTGCTCGATCTCAAACAAATAAGAGGAAATACTTTTTCCACCCAGAGGATCACTGGTCTCTGGAACTCCCTGCCAGAAGAAGGGGTGATGGCTGTCAGCTTTTGACAGCTTTAAGAAAGGACCGGACATGTTCATGGAGAACAAGGGTCTCTCAATGGCTGTCATGATGGATGCCTATAAGGACCACCTCCGGGTTGGAAAGAGAGAAGCAGGAGATCTCTCCGCGCCATTTGCGGGGAATCGTAAGCAGGTGAAGACACCTGCTGGGGAATACCCTGAAGCAAACGGTGAGCCGCGGTGTGAGACAGAACGCTGGACTGGTTGTGCTGTTGACTTACGTTCTTATGAACCCCACCCCACCCCCGCCCGCCTCTTCCAGCTATTACCGGGGTGCCGTCGGAGCCCTCCTGGTCTACGACATCGCCAAGCACCTGACCTACGAGAACGTGGAGCGCTGGTTGAAGGAGCTGCGCGACCACGCCGACAACAACATCGTCATCATGTTGGTGGGGAACAAAAGCGACCTCCGTCACCTCCGGGCGGTGCCCACGGACGAGGCCCGGGCCTTCGCAGGTTTGGGCGGGCCACCCCGTTTCCTAGTCGCACCCTCCTTGGGACCAGTGCAGGAGAACCCAGCCAGGAGAGGGTCGCATGGGTTTCCCCGGTAGAGCAGTGAACTTCCCAGACGTTCTGAAGCCTCCCCAGTTCCCCCCGCTCAAAGTCTCCGGAAGTTTTACATCTCTGCTCCCCAGCCTGGCTCCCAGGGACAAGGGAGAGCCGGTCGCTGGAGAATGTCACTCTCGGACCAGCAAGTCCTGGCTGCAAGCCACTGTTTGAAGGGAGGTGGTTGGCCCGCTGAATCTCGCAGGCATGTCCAAACTTTGGCCCTCCGGATATTTTGGACCACCACTCCTAGAACTCCGAGCCTGTATTTTCATCGGCAAAGGACTGTGGGAGTTGTGGTCCAAAACATCTGGAGGGCCGAAGTCTGGACATGCACGAGTTTCTAAGTCCAACCCAGATGCTCGATGTCGCTCGTTCTCACCCTCGCTTATGCAATTATTTTAGTGTTTTATTACCCCCGCCTTTCTCCTTGGAATCATAACAGCTCTAACTGTCACGAAGTTCTTCCTAATGTTGAAATGGAATCTCTTTTCCTGTCGTTTGAAACCATTGCCCCCGAGTCCTAGTCTCTGAAGCCATGGAAAACAAACCTGTTCCCTCTTCAATAGGACATCCTTTCAGATATTTTAACATAGCTATCCTATCCCCCTTCAGCCTTCTTTTTGTAATGCTAAACATTCCCAGTTCCCTAAGCCGTTCCTCCTAAGACATTTCCTCCAGGCCCTCAACCGTCCTGGTAGTCCTCCTCTGCACCCGCTCGAGGTGGTCAACATCCTTTTTAAACTGAGGCGCACAGAACTGGACACAGGACTCCAGGTGGGGGTCTGACCCAGGGCGGCTTACAGTAACCAGGGATCATAGACAGTCCAGGACAATTAAGACATGTTCAAGTATTTGAGAACAAGGAATGGAGGGACATTTGATAGCACTAATAGGCAACAGCCTTGTGCGTGTCTTCCAAGGCTGCTGCGTCTCTTCCCCGGGGGGGGGGGGTTAATTATCTCTTTGTTTTGGAATCCTCGTCGCTGGTTCTGGCAGGAGGGCGGAGGGAGGCTGCGTTTACATACATGCACCCCCACTTGCTTGGCCTTGGGACCTTGGTGGGAGGTGAAAAATAGCCGCCCCTGACGCCCGCCTTCTTCTCCTTGCAGAGAAAAACAACTTGTCGTTCATTGAAACCTCGGCCCTGGACTCCACCAACGTCGAGGAAGCTTTCAAGAACATCCTGACTGGTACGGATTTGAGCGCCGGTTCTTGGGCCGGGCGCAGGGAGCGTGAGAGAAAAGCCCAAACGCTTCCCCCAAGCTCGGGACGCCAGCTGTGGGGCCCCGTCCTCTGTGCTCCACACGTCACCCGTTGGCATTGCCCCACTCGGTTCTTTTCGTTTTGCCCTCTTGTCCAGGCAAAAGGGGGTTGTGCTGTCGCGTTAAAAAGCCTCGGGCTTCCCTTCCATGTTTTGCTCCAAGGCTGCCGTCGGGCCAGCGCGCCTGGCAAGCGGAAGGGAGCAACCCAGAGATTTCGGGTATCAGATTTTGTCGTGTTTTAACGTGAGCTTCCGTGGGTCCGGTCGCCTCCCTCAGAGGTGGACCGAGGTGGAGGCTGCAGAAGAGAGCAGCTTGTTGGAGGCAGCGGGGCAAATTTCCAGCTGGTGCTTTTCTCGACGGCTGAGTTCTCGTTGACGAGAAAAACGGGGGGTGGGGGCAGTAGAGATTGCCATTCAGTTGCTGAGTCGTTCGTCAAACAGCGACCTGGGCCAATATTTCTCGACGGGGAAGGCTGTGGGTGTCCAAATTTACCTCTCATAATCTTTCTCAGTGGCCGTTCCGGTGCAGGAAGGAGGCCGTCTGGCCGCCCCTTTCTCCTGATTCCCTTTTTCTCTCCTCGTTTCCCCTTTTGCAGAGATCTACCGCATCGTCTCCCAGAAGCAGATTGCGGACCGGTCCGCCCACGACGAGTCGCCCGGCAACAACGTGGTGGACATCAGCGTACCCCCACCACCGACGGACAGAAAGCAAACAAACTCCAGTGTTGCCAGAACCTGTGACCTGCTGGGAACTGCCCTGTCTTGTCCCCCTCCTCCCCCCCAGCCTCTTCTCTCCTGGCCTGGGCTGCTTCTCCTTCTGTCTGTGTGCGCGCGTGGGGTGGGCGTCGCGTCACTCTCTGCCCCCTCCTTCCCTCCTGGACTCACCCTCCCACCCACCCACCTTCCTTGGGTCCTTCGGAACGTGGCCGTCTTTGCCGGTGGGAAAGGCCAGCCTCACGCCAGCCGGAAAAACCTTCCGTTCGTTTTTATTTTCTGCCGGATGGCTCGCTCCCGAGTAGAACGGGCGCCGAGAGAGAGGCAGGCGAGTGTGGCTCGTCTTTCATTTTTCCGCGAGTCCCGCTTGCGGGAAGGGTCATGGGGTTTTTCAGCCCTCGGAGCGCCTGAAAGGCGGAGGGGGAGGAGGGACGACAGACCCTCCGGTTCTGTTTCCGGTCGGGCCGTTTTGGGGCCGTCGGAGAAACCTTCTAAAAACGGAGAACGGTCTCCCCTCTTAGGCCTTCTTGGAGTCAGGTGCCCGAGTTCTTGGCTGTTGTTCCCACACACCCCTTTGACGCCGATGGAGAAGGACCTTCCCCTTGTCCTGTTTCCTCTGGCTTCTCCTCACCTCTTTCCCCGCTGTGGTCGGTCGGTCTTTCAGGCTGGGGTGGTTCTTCCCAGGGAGGTCTTTATCCCTTGCTTTCTTTTGTTATTTTGAAATTCCTCCTTCAGTTTGGGAACAAGGAAGCGTGCCTGTCTCTAAACTTCTTTTCCACCTCCTCCTCCTCCTCCTCCTCCTCCTCTCTCTCTCTCTCTTTCTCTCTCCCTGTATGTGTGCGTGTATCTCACTCTCCACCCTTCCCTTGCACGGACGGCTAAGTGTCGCTGCAGGCGGGCCACGCGGCGTGTCTCATGTAGTGGTGGTTTATTTCAGGCTCTCCGGGGTTCAGCCAAGAAGCCGCGTTGGTAACCCCCACCCCCCACCCCCCCCCCC
Source organism: Phrynocephalus forsythii (assembly GCA_029282475.1). Taxonomy (NCBI): domain Eukaryota; kingdom Metazoa; phylum Chordata; class Lepidosauria; order Squamata; family Agamidae; genus Phrynocephalus; species Phrynocephalus forsythii. The sequence goes on from JAPFRF010000018.1 coordinate 8,624,664, forward strand.
CACCCCCGGTCACAGGCCCACCCCAGTTCTGCCCTCTGCATGCTGCTCCCTCTCTTTTCCGTTCCTCCCCAGGGAAATCTAAAAAAATTAAAACCCCACCAACCTCCCAGCCCACCTTGGAGTGAGTGTGAAGCAATATTTCCCCCTGTTCTGTACATAACTCGCACCGGTAAGGGTTATTTGAATGAATTAATTGTAGACAAACCAGATACTTGATGATGCTCTTTGTAACACTCAAGCCTAACCATTGCTTTTCCAGATTTAATTATTATTATTATTATATATTGTTAGTTTGCTCCGTCGTCAGTCACTTGCTTTTAATTTCTCAACGTGAGCTTTCTGTGCTTAGTTCCCTCCGGCCTTTGTTTCGTTGTACGGCCAAGAGATCATGCCGTGGGCTTTTTAAAAAAAAAATTAAAATAAAAAGGACAGATCTTAAACACCAACAGAGATTCTGCCATGTTTTAGATTCTGCCATGGGATTCACGGGCGGCAGCAGGCAGGGTGGATGCTGCCACCACCAGCCCCGGGTGAAAACCTTTCTCTTCTAAACTCTCCTCTAGAAATCCCTCATCCGGAAGAACCCGTGGGCACAGCGGGGTCGGGGGGTGTCTTTTCCCCTCCCCTGCTTTGCCTCCGGGTGTAAAATTGGCATTTTTTTTTAGCCACCCAAGGCTCCCGGAGGCTCACCTTGGGGTCAGCGGTGGTCCCTTGTGGGTGCCGTGTGGGTTTGAGCGCTTTTTTTTTTTTTTTGGGGGAGCAGGAAAGCTACCCCTTCCACCCAGTCCTGAGCAGCTACAGGACACACAGAGAGAGATCGGTCTGGGTTCTCCCGTTAAGACACTACAAGTTCATTTTCTTCAGCTCAGCGGTTCTGTTAGTGGCATTTGAGGTTTCTTTTTGATGCCCTTTGTCCAAGTGGTCTGCTTTCTTGCCATCTTTTGTTGTTGTTATAGAGAGGATGGCCAGGGTGGGGGGCGCGCCTCAGTTTTGCTTCCCGTTGATGCTTCTTCAGTTAAGTGCAATTTCCCCCCCGACACCCCCCCCTCCTGTAAATACTCAAATTGATTTTTTTCCCTTTGTGTGTGTGTGTGCATGGTGATGATGTATCGTATGGTTCTATAAAGATTGCCCAAACCAAGAGACGCCTCCTGTCTTCCTGTGCGCCCCCCCTCCCGGGGTTTTCCAAAACGTGTGTGTGTGTGTGTGTGTGTGTAAACAGAGCGGGTGGTGCGTGGCCCTGAAAGGTCTACGACAGTGGTGTCCAAACTTCGGCCCTCCAGATGTTTTTTTTTTAGGACCACAACCCCGCATAATCCATTGTCGTTGTTGATTGTTATGTTGTAAACCGCCCGGAGTTCCTCTGGAAGACGGTGCGGTATATAAGTACTAAAATAAATAAATAAATAAATAAAACAGGCATCGCAGGCCTGGAATTCCGGGAACTGTGGTCCAAAACATCAGGAAAGCCGAAGTTTGGACACGCCTGGTCTACGAGATCAGGTGATGGTAGCATTTCCGGGGAGGGGGGAGGTTGAGGTGTGGGGGGGGCTTGGACACTTTGGCCCTCCATGGCAGGGGTGCCTTTGAAGGAAATGATCAGATGGTTGGTTTTTTTATTGGTCTGCTGTTCAAGGAAGGCCACTCTGCGGAAGTGGTGGTGGTGGTGGTGGACCGACACAGAAGCCTCGTGGAACGAAACAAAAGACCTGAGCAAAAAAAAAAAACGAATTTGGCGGGGCGTCTTCAGCCTCGAAGCTCAGGATTTCAAGGGGAGGGCCTGTCCAAAAAATAATAATAATAATGGGGATTTACTCCAAAGGAGGCGTCGCCCAAATGTGGGCTTATCAAACGCAGATTTTTATCCCCCACGCGGCCTCCTGTCTTTCCCTCCCCACCTCCCGTGGGGTGTAAAACGGTGCATTTGGCAGCTCCTACAAACGGGTGGAGCCAGTTTAAACACTTGCAAAAAAAAAAAATCCATTTTCCAAATGGGAACCAGACTGAAAGCCACAGCTGATAACTCATTTTTTTAATTTATTTATTTTTAATCATCCAGGGGGTGACGCCTTCCCAACGAAGAAGTCTCCGCTTTCTGAAGCAGGGAAAGTTTGTCTTTTAAACACCGTCATCGCTTAAAATAATGTCTGTCTAGCTTGTCAAATGTCTGAGGGTGGATGGCCACCGCTTAGGACGTGCCTCGGTACGTGTTGCTCACTATTTAAGCTCACGCACAAGGCCGGCTGGTGCCTCCGAAAGCATTTCTCCTACAATTCCCATCAGCCACCAAACAGCATGAGCGTTGTAGTCCCGGCAGCTTGACGGGGGGGGGGGAGGACAGCAGATGGGGGACGGGAAAAGAGCAATCAGAATTGGACTTTTATTTTTCCGTTTGCCAACTTTGAAAAAGATGAGCCAAAGCTCTGAACTGGTTCGGCGAGATTTTTTTTTCCTTAAAAAAAATATGAATCCTCTTTAGAAAGTAATTCCTTTTAAAAAAGAATTCGTTTTTTTTTTTAAAAAGAAGGCTAAATAAAAGACAAAATTGTTTTCTTTTTTATTTTTGCCTGGAGTTTTTAAAAAAAGAGATTCCTGTATTTTATTTTTTTTAAGAAATCGATTTTTAAAACATTTTTTTAATAAATAAAAATGGGGCAAGGTGGGTTCACACCCAGCAATTGACGTTTTCTTAAAGACGTCTTTATTTCCCAGTTACTTTTTTAAAAAAAAAACGGATATTTTGTCTATATTGAAAACAAAGCAAAACCACCCTTTGGTCGAAGGAGAACCGGAAATAGGAAACCCGGCGGCCCCTCTTTCGGCTGCCTCTCCTCTTTAACCCAAGGGGGCGTGGCTTGGCGCGTGGAGGCTCCGCCCGCTCCCTGCCTGGATTGGCCGGCCGGCTGCCGGGACGGCCCTGCTCTGCGCCTGCGCGGGCGCGGGGCGCTCATTTCCCCCCTCCCTTTAGGGGGCGGTCGCTTTCTCCCCCCCCCGCCGCCCTCCCCGCGGCCACCCATTGGCTCCGGGCTGCGTCCGGCACCGGGAAGCCTGGCGCCGATTGGCTGTCGGGAAAGGGAAGGGGCGGGGCCCGGGGAGTGGGAGGCGGGGAAATAAGGGGGCTACACACACACAGAGAGAGGGACAGTCATAGGTGCGCAGCTTCCGCGGCGGCCGGAGGGAGGACGGCCCCCCCCCCTCCCCTCCCCTCCCCTCCCCCACTGGAGCCATGGGGCGGACCGGGGCTAGGCCCTGAGGGGGGCGGAAGGGGCGGGGCGCAGGTGAGGAGGAGGAGGGGCCTGGGGTTGAGTGACAGGAGGGAGGGGAGGGGCGCAGGTGAAGGGGACCAGAAAGGGGGCGGGGCCTGGCTGTTGAGTGACAGGAGGGAGGGGAGGGGCGCAGGTGAAGGGGACCAGAAAGGGGGCGGGGCCTGGCCGTTGAGTGACAGGAGGGAGGGGAGGGGCTCAGGTGAAGGGGACCAGAAAGGGGGCGGGGCCTGGGGGTGTTGAGTGACAGGAGGGAGGGGCGGGGCTCAGGTGAAGGGGACCAGAAAGGGGGCGGGGCCTGGGGGTGTTGAGTGACAGGAGGGAGGGGAGGGGCTCAGGTGAAGGGGACCAGAAAGGGGGCGGGGCCTGGGGGGTTGAGTGACAGGAGGGAGGGGGAGGGAGCCTTGGGAGGGGGCGGGGCTTCGGTCAGAGCGGCTCACCTGCGGGCAGGTAAGGCGGAGTCCGGGGGTGGGTGGGAGGGGCGCCTCATTTGGGGGAGGGGGAGGGGGAGGCCAAGCTGGGCTCCAACCCCCCAATAATAAGGCCTCTTTCCCCCCCCACCCAACAACAACAACAACAACAACAAGCCTTGGGGAGGGACTACAGAGCCCATCTTCCACCAGGCACCCTTGGGCCAGGCGGTGGGATTGTCTCAAAAAGGTGGGCCACCTCCCCACCCCCCAAAACCCCCACCCCCCAAAAGGTAGGAACTGGGACTCTTTAAGCCCTCCCCCTCACCCCCACCCTTCTTCTCCTCCTCGCCATCATCCTCGCCATCATCCTCACCATTGCCCTCTGGAACTCACCACCCCCCCACCCCCCAGAAGGAGGAGGAGGAGGAGGAGGAGGAGACGTGTTAATTGGGGAGGAGCGGGAGGGGGGAGAAAACCATCGTCAGAGGCTTTTAGCTTTTCATGATATTCATCATCATCATCATCATCATCTTCTTCTTCTTCTTCTTCTTCTTCTTTAGCAATGGAGAGCTGGGTGTGTGTGTGTGTGTGAAAGGGACCTTCTGGATCCCTGAGTCCAGCCCCCTTCCCCCCCCCCCATGGAGGGAATTTGAACTCCCAACTTCCCACCCCAAGGACCTAACACCCCACCCCACCCCACCCCGCCCCGTGAGCCATCTTCCAGCCCATCATCCTCCCCTCCAGACTCCCCACCTCGGGCTGCCCCCCCCGACCCCAACCCCCCCGGTGACGACGTGGGCCTCTTTCTTTTCCATCCCAGGCGGGGCCGTCATGCCCCTGTTTCGGGGCCGCTGAGGCCGGCGGGGACCCTCTCGCCGTCGCCGCCGCCGCCATGACCACCGGCGACTGCTGCCACCTCCCCGGTTCGCTGTGCGACTGCCCGGGCAGCGCCGCCTTGTCCAAGTCGGTGGAAGACGCCGACGACCTGGGACGGCCCCAGTATGTCACCCAGGTCACCGCCAGGGACGGGCACCTGCTCTCCACCGTCATCAAAGCCCTGGGAACGCAGAGGTGAGTGCCTGCGAGTTCCTTTTTTTTAATCCCTCCATAATCGGAATAAGAACAATAATAAGGCCCCCTTTTCGTGGGTTTGCCAAAGCTAAGAGAAGCCTTCGTTGAAACCTGTTAAAAATATTTATTTTTTTCAAGCCAGGTTCCAAAATAGGCGCGTTAACAACCCAAAGCCTTACAAAAGGGGACTGTTTTGTGTCCCCTCCGTCCGTCGTCTTTTCTCCTGGCTAAACCTGCCCCGTTATTTCAGTCTTCCCTCACAGGGGAATCGTCCTTATCGCCTTCCTTTAAACTGGATCCAACTTTGCTCCCCTGGTTTTGCTTTTTTAGGGTCATCGAGGAGGGCCACCTACAGACCCGCAGGCTGTCAGACCGACATCGCCAGTATCCCTCCTCGTTGACCTCCTTTTCAAACGGCTATTTAATTACAGTGGTACCTTGTAGAAAGGAATTAATTTGTTCCATATGGAATTCTGCTAAGCCAATTTTCCTTTATACAAATCTTGGTGATGTACGGATGCATCCCATACTTGAATCTGTTAAGCAAATTTCCCCCTATCTCCGGAATTTTTTATGTGGTACAGATATTATGTTATACAAACCACTTGTTATGCGAGGGTCCCCTGTACGTGTACACACACACACACACACACACACACACACACACACACACACACACACACACACACACACACACACACACACACACACACACACACACACACACATGCACATGTCGTATTGTTGATGTGTTTTTGCTTATGTTGGTGTCCGAAACGCCATCTTTCTGATTGGTTTGGAATCCACCCATGCGGTTCCCTTCTCCGGAAAGCTTCCGCCTTCTCTCCTCTTCTTCTTCTTCCTCCTCTTCCTCCTCCTCCTCCTCTTCCTCTCCCTTGCAGCGACGGCCCGATGTGCCGGATCTGCCACGAAGGAGGCAGCGGCGAGGGCCTCCTCTCGCCCTGCGACTGCACCGGCACCTTGGGGGCCGTCCACAAGACCTGCCTGGAGAAGTGGCTCTCGTCCTCCAACACCAGCTACTGCGAGCTCTGCCACACGGACTTTGTGGTGGAGCGCCGGCCCCGGCCCCTGACCGAGGTGGGTGTGTGGAATTCCCCCACTCCCCGGCTTCCCCAGGGAAGGAGAGGCCGGAGGAACCAGGAGTGTGGGGGAACAGAGGGTCCCCTGAGGCCTCGGACACACCACGTGGGTGGTATGTGGTGGCTGGGTTGTGTATGTTTTTTCCTGCCCACTCAGCAACCCTGCGAGGTAGCCTCGATCCACCCCCTGCCTGTGCCGTGCGCCGTTTGCAACGCCGCGGGTTGTGGGAGGTGCGTGAAATGTCCTTCCAGTCCCAGTCGCAGCCTTCTGGTGGAAATCTGGTGGAAGCAAGGTCCCCCCTCTCCCCTCTCGCTGTGTCCAGCATGTCGGGAAAGGGGGTCCCAGTGGCCTGAGTGAGCCGGCCTTTTTCGAGATCTGCAGGGTTTTTTTTGGGGGGGGAGGAAGGTTTTCTGTGCAGCCTGGTATGGGCGTACGGTGGGGAAGAACAGGCTGCAGCCCCACCGAAGCCCCAGCCCGCCAGGATGGGCGAGGGACGGGTGGGGCGGCCCATTTGCCTTGCGCCCTGTTTCTGCCTCACAACCTCCCTCCCTCCGCAGTGGCTGAAGGACCCGGGCCCCCGCAACGAGAAGCGGACCCTCTTCTGCGACATGGTGTGTTTCCTCTTCATCACCCCGCTGGCCGCCATCTCGGGCTGGCTGTGCCTCCGTGGGGCCCAGGACCACTTGCAGTTCAACAGCCGCCTGGAGGCCATCGGCTTGATCGCCCTCACCATAGCACTTTTCACCATTTACGTCCTCTGGACGCTGGTGAGTGCCGCGGGGGGCTTCAGCTTGGGGGCTGCCACCCTGCTGGGGAGGGGTGCCGATGGCCCCCTCTCGCGACCAGACCTCGGCGACGTGGCCAAGCTGACATTCCCTTCTCCCTCTCCCAGGTGTCATTCCGCTACCATTGCCAGCTGTACTCGGAGTGGCGAAGGACCAACCAGAAAGTGCGCCTGATGATCCCGGATCCCGGTCACCCCTCGCACCCCGTCACGCACTCCCTGCTGGCCACCAAGCTGCTCAAGAAGAAAGCGGACGAGACCACGGTATGATCCACGGAAAAAGGGGGCCTCCCCCTCGCACACCGGGAGAGACCGGCAGCACTTTTTGGAAAACCCCCCCACTACCCCCAAATAGTGCGGGGATCCTGACAGAGACGCTTTGAAACAATCAAGCCGGCCGGAGGGGGCGGGTGTGTGTGTGTGTGTGTGTGTGCTGGCACTTTGCCGCTTGGCCCCCCCTTCCCCCCCCGGTCTGGCAAGACTACAGAAAGACAACCAACCCCCCCCCCCCGGGTGTGTGTGCAATGGGCCTTGACGCTGGCGCCCCCGAGGGACCGTCCACCGTTGGCCGAGGCTCCATTTTTGAGACACAAAGACGCAGAGAGAGAGCTGGAGGGACGCCGCCCTCTCTATATTCATATACCTGTAACTATATTATATTATCCTAATTATTGTTGCAATTATAATTTTATTCTTGTTCTTAATTTCCAACTCCCCCTCTCTTCCTCCCCCCCCCCACATTCACGGCCCTGAAGGGGGTTCTCAGAATTTCTCCGGAGAGACGGCAGGGAGCCGGGGAAGCGCACACCCCTTGCCTTCCGCCACGTTTCCTTGTGGTTGTTTTAACATCCGTCATGGGGCCTCCAGGAAAACCGTGGTTGCTGCGTTAAGAGAGGAAAGGGCCCTCCGACCGGAAATGGCGAACCGGGTGGGTGGGTGGGGGGCAGTTGAGGCAAAACCGGGTAAAAAACCCACGTTGACCTCCTTTAAGTCTCGCCCCACGGCCCGTCGCTCTCCCTTTGGTCTGGTTGCGTCCCGGGACCGAATCGGTGCTTTTTACAAAGAAGCTGGGAGCGCGGGGAAAAGTTTACACCCCTCCCCATCCCCTGGATCCTCTTTCCGTCCCCTCTCCCTCTTGCCCTGAGGCCTAGCACTTCTCTCTCTCTTTTTGCACTACATGGATTTTTTTTTATTATTTCTTGGGGGGTTGGGAGACCCAGCAGCAACTTGCCTGCCCTCTTCATCTCCCCCCCCCCACCCCCCGGTCCCCTGTTCTGTGTTGTTGTCTTTGTAACGTTGCTCTCTTCGATTTAGAGGGTTCTGTGCATTTGAGAATGGGTTTGAAGTCTAATAAATAATCCCAGGAGGAGTAAAAAAAAACCCCAAAAAAAACAAAAGCAACCCCCCCCCCAAAAAAAAAAGCTGACAAAGAAGGGGGGAAACCCTGTCATGTTGGAACTGGAGGTTTGGTTTTCTTAAAAATAAATAAATGCTATAACCACCTGGTTTTTTTTGTGACGCCACCCGAGGTGGCTTTTACTTTCCTTGTCTTCAAAACCTTCAGGCAGGGGCTGGTTGTGGATTATAAGCAGCGCGGGGGTGTGTGTGTGTGTCTCAAGGGTCGCACTCCAAAGTGCAACTTCCACACACTGTGATTCCTTTTACCCTTTTCTTTCTCTGCTGTCCTAAAACCTGGGTGGGGGGCATTAGAAACGGACAACAGGCTGGCAGGGTGGAGGGCTTTTTCTCGTGGGGCCTGGCATGGATATTATATAGGCGTAAGAAGAAGCGAGGTTGCATTCTAGCGAGGCTCCTGCCCCGTGAACTGCAAGGAAACGGGATGAAAGAAGATGGCAGCTACAAGCACCCAGCCTGTCCTGTCTCCTTCCCCTTCTCTTGATCTTCTGGGATTGACTTCTAACACCTTTTTCTTTCTCTCTCTGTTTTTATGTGTGTGTCCGTTTTGTAATCACCTTCATCAGTCCTGTGATGGCGGTTCCTGCATGGCAGGGGGTTGGATTAGATGGCCCTTGAGGTCTCTTCCAATTCTATTTATTTATTATTTATTTATTTATTATTTACACTTGTATACCGCCCCATTCCCACAATGGGGACTCTGGGCGGTTCACAACATCAAAATTTAAAAACAGCAAAAATCAGTAACAAACAACAATAGCAAAGCTGCAATGACCATAAGTAATTTGGCGGGGTTATCTGATTTATTATTTTATTTCTTCCAATTTTGAGTCACAAAATGAGTCACATACAATTTTTTTAAATTGACGGTACTATTACTTATTTCAAAATGGTTCCTAACACAGCATATGCCTATTATTAATATGGCTCCGCCACGACTCCCACATTAAATGAACCAGATAAAGCCAGAACAACTTAGTACATTAAAACACACACACACACACACATACACAAACATTCCCATTGTTTTGTTTCTCTTTGATTTTTGCCTGTAACATTTCCAAGAGAAAGCACGGGAAGTGGTTCTAACCAGCAAGGAACGTGAATTTTACCAAGTTTCAGAAAAGATGCCCTATGGTCGAATTGAATTCTAAAAGCATTGACTTCTTCTAAAAGTCTCAAAAGTTTGAAATTCTAAAAGCATCTAGGAACTAAAAAGGAGAGCAGCGCTTCCCGGGGGGAGAGCTTTAAAAACCGGACCGAGGCATATCCGGTTGGGAGCGGAAGCCGGGGTGGGTGGGTGGGAGAGGTGCGGGCCGCTCTATCCCTCCGCTCTCGCTCGCCCTGGGAGCCCGTTGGTCGGCGAAAGAAGGGAGGGAGAGAGAGAGGAAGGACCTGGGAGCGAGGGGTGGGATGGGAAAAGGGGGCGTGGTTTTTTAAAAATTCCCTTTCCCCCTTCCGCTGATTGGCTGGGGGAGGGGAGGAGGCGGGGCGGGCGGGGCGAGCGCGCAGGCGCAGTGCCTCCCGCGGGCCTGAGGAGGACAAAATGGCGGCGGAAGTGGCGGCGGTTGTGGCGCCTGTCGTGGCCGGGATGGAGAGCGGCGCCAAAATGGCCGAGCCCGGCGGCGGCGGCGGCGGCGGCGGGATGATGATGATGATGGGGGCGGGGGCATCATCATCATCATCATCAGCAGCAGCAGCAGGCGGGGCGCCGAACGGGGCTGGCCACGCGGGCGACGGGATGCCCAAGAGGTGAGGGGGGGGGGGGCGCGCGCGTTCATGAGGGGAAAATGGCGGCCTCCGGGGTGGGGGAGGGGAGGGGGGGAGGGGAAGCGGTAACGGGAGCGCGCCCCCTCCCCCCCTCCCGGGAGCGCGCCCCGGGTCTCCCCCTCCCTTCCCGAACCTTTCGTTACTAAAAGTAATTCGCATGCGTTACTCGTCAAAGTAACGGGTCGTTTGTTACCCCTTTTTCTGTCCACAGACCGTGCCGTCGTTTTAGGACCCAAGGGGGGGTGTTGTTTTATTTATTTATTTTTTAAAAATCTCCTTAGTTCAGGGTGGGGTTTTTAAGTCCTGATCGTGACTTTTGTGGACGTTACTTTAAAAAAAAAAAACAACGCACACCTACAGGCTCTTTTGAAAAGAGGGCTCAGGTTTTTTTGTTTGTTTGTTGAAGATACAGTGGTACCTTGTATAAAGGAATTAATAAGCTCCAAATGAAATTATGTTAAGCAAATTTTCCTTTATACAAATTCCCATAGGAATGCATTGAAAACGGAGTTTATGTTGTACGGATTCGCCCCATAAGCGATTATGTGAAGCAAATTTCCCCCTATCTCCGGAATATTTTATGTTGTACAAATTGTATGTTATACAAACCGTTTGTTATACGAGGTTCCACTGTACTTCGTTTAGATGATTTAGATGAGATTTAGATGAGATTTAGATTTAGATGAGATTAGATGAGATTTGCAAGGAATATACAAATACTAAAAAGAAAATTAAACAAGGACACACATACTATTTTCTTAATCTAACACTTGTTTATTTATATACTGCAAACCGATTTTCCTCAAACGGGAAGTCTTAGAAAACAAACTTAGAATGTAGCACAAAAATATATGTTATTTATTTATTTATTTATTTGCTACACCCCCCCCCAAAAAGAAAGTCTGGCTAACAAGGCCACTGGTCAGTTTACAGCATAATGTAGCAACATATCCAATGCTATTTGATGTATTTTGACAACTTTTTTTTTTACCATTACAGTTACTGGTTTTTAACTTCTTTGTTGAGTGATATTTTGTTGCAAGCAGGGAAGACTTGGTTAATTCAACAGGAAATGGCAAGAAGTAGCCAGTTAAAAGTAAACAAAAGTTACATTTTGAAAGATTCTTAAGGCAAAATTGAGACATACTCACAGACACCCCATGGCCTAGTAGAGCTTTGGAGGATCACACATTAAATCACACGTTATTATGAATTGAAATTTCAACACTGGTGCTTTTAAGAAATAAACGGCAAAAATAATTTTTAAAAGTTGATTTTTAAAAACGTGCACTATCCTGGGTGGTTGGGACACCGGGATAGGCTCTGTAAATCGGGAGAAAGGAGGATTTTGCTTTGTGGATGGCCCAGTGGTAGAATCAAAGCCCTAAAAAGGAAAGTGTCCTTAAAGCAAAGTTCCGCTTACAATCCAGATGGAGATTCAGGTGCCTGGCCCGATTCCTGCGGGGATGGGCGTGGCGGTGTTGGTGGTAGCGGTGTTTTTATCCAAATCGTTGTGCGCCAATCGTTCCGGGGGCTCCGGTTGACTCTCGCTTGCCTCTCTCGTTGCGCAGCGAAGGCGAGCGGGCCGAGAAACGGAAGGAGAAGAACGCCAAGCGGGGAGGAGGGAGCCGTTTCGAGCCCTACGCCAGCCCTTCGAAGCGGTACCGAGCCTTCATCACCAACATCCCCTTTGATGTCAAGTGGCAGTACCTCAAGGACCTGGTAAAGGAGAAAGGTAAAACCCCCTCCCTGTGGGGGAGACCCCCAACGGCACCTGTGCGACCGGTTTCTTTTTTCTTTTCACCCCCCCTGCCCAGAAGGCAGGGACCGTGTCTCCCCAGTGACGCTGGGTAATTGAGCTGAGGGCCGACAGCCACTTCCCCCCCCCCCCATCCCCGTGGCTTGGCCCTCCTGGTGTTTGCATGCGAGCGGCGGCACCCCCCTCGCTCCGTGGAGGAGGAGGGGGCGCTTCCGTGGCTGGCCGATGGGCGGCCGTGGGCCATCCCGCTTCAGATCAAAACGGCTTTTCTCGTCTCTTGGGAGAGAGAGGTGAGCTTTTATTTCATTTTTCAATTCATCCTCGGGAATGTGGCTTGAGGCGCCTTCGTGGAGCTACGCCTCCAGGAGTCCGTTTTTAATTGGAAACTTTTGGGGAGACTTTCCGAGCCCCCGTGTCTGCTGAGGAGGAGGAGGAGGAGGAGAACAGCTTTCGTTGTGGAATAGCCTGAGGCCGTTTTGAGAGAGCGGGCTGACCAGAAAGACAGACTGATTCCCTGCTTTCAAGAGCCGGCAGTGGGAATTGCCTGGTTTAAACGCCCCGGGCTGTCCCCCTTGATCCCTTTGTTTTCAAATTGGGCGGTCCTGTTTTATTTTCTTTGCCACGGCCGGGCTTTCTGTCAAAACAGCAACTGAGCTAAAAATGCAATGTGGACCCTGAATATCGTCTCTCTCGCCCCTGGAGTAATGGGTCCTGCCACTGCCATGTGTGTTTAATTTATTAAATATATTTTCACACCCGTTTTCCTCTCCAAAAAGAGCCAAGGCGGCTTTACGATGGCAGGAAAGGAATAAATAAACACTGTCTGTCTTCCTGGAGGAGGCGTTCTCTTGAAAGCGGTCGTGACCAGGAAAGAACCTAAGAGGTGGCCACTTGCTTTTGAAGTTCATGGTCCCGGAGGTACCTGTGGCTTAGAACAGAGCGTGAAGCTTAACGTTTGGTTAAGAAAGCCAAAGTGGCCTCGTGGCCCCGTTTGGGGGGGGTGTGCACGTCCACCGCCAGGAATTCAAATGCATGACCTCTCCTGAGTGGCCTTAAATTCTGAATGGGGCGTTACTTTGACAGTGCCTGGTCTGATGATGTGCGTGGAATGGTACTGAAAAGGGGGGGGGCTTTGTGCTCCTGGATCATCCCGGCCACCTGCCACGGCGTACGTGGACAGAGAGTATTCTGGCCTTCCAGTTCACATGGGCCTCGTCGTTTCCCCCCCTGCCCAACCGATAGATGTCTGCTGGCATTTCACGAAGGGAGTTAAAAAGAGAAATCTCTTTTTTTTTTCCAGAGAACTTGGGCGTTTTTTTTTACATACAGAACTTCCTGGGGTTTGCGATGGCAGCTCTGGTTTTTATTTTTTATTTTTTGAGAAATGGGAAAAACGGCCTTCATTTCTTCCCATCCTCTCAAGTGCCAAACGATGGCTTTTAAACCATCTTAAGAGGACAAAAGTGGTCGTGGTTCTACCAAGCGGGAATGGGGCCCTGAAAGGCCCAGAATTCAGGGCGTGGCGCATTTTAAAAATAGCAGGGCCCAGGACTCAGGGTTGTGAGAGGGCAGGCCGCCCGTCCCTTCCTCGAAGGAATCGTTTTATGTAAAGCCCTTAAAGGATGGGGGACAATTTTCTGAGGTGTTTTGGTGCCACTAAGGATGGTTTGGGAGATGCAATTGTAGCGGTCCGTTCAGATCTCTCCCTGGGTGTGTCCGGGTGACCTGTGAAAGATCTAGTGTTCTTTTTTGGGTGAATTCATTGCAGTTTTTTATTTATCCGTTGGTGAGCCTTCAATGTTTCAAGCGTGCAGTACGTTTGGCCTGGTAATTTTGTGCTTTTTCAAAATTGGTGTCCTTGGTGCCCTTCCTCACGGCCCAGCCCAAATTTGAATTTAAAATAAATGGCATTCAGAAATCAAATTTAAAACCAGTGCCCTGCTTTTAAAATAAAATAAAATTGCGACTTCTTTCCTTGAGTGCTGTTCTGTCCAGAACACATTCGTTGAGGCCCGTTTGGTTTGATGGTGACAGCCTTCGGAGCTTGGGAGTCCGGTCTGGGTGGGCACGGCAGAGCCCTCCAGATGTGGTTCCCGTCCTGTTACTTCCAGATTTTCTCCTGGTCAGCCAGTTTGTCCAGCATCTGCACTGTGGCCTGTCCCGAACTTGTAACACAGATGGTGTACTTTCCCAGTCTCTTTCTGTCTTCTTGAAACCCTCACTAAACAGGCGTGGAAGCGGTTTGGAAGGTGCCAGGGTCAGACCATCCCACAAAGAAAATTCTGGATTTTGGCACCCAGTTCTGCCTCTTTGGCACTTAACCCCCAGGAGAGGCGCTTCTCTTTTTGGCCTCAAATTTGTCTTCTCACCCTCTCTTGTGTGTAGACCCTGAATAATTCCTGCGGAAATGGGAAGGATATAGAGGTAGGAAAAATCTGCGTGGGGTCTTGCCTAAGACGCCTCCCCCTTCACAGAGAGCTTGTCTCCGGATCTTTTTCTAGCCGACGGATGCAAAGCAGGAGCCCGAGCCTCGCGTCTGTCGTACCAAGGAAGGAATTGGCTTGGGCATGCGTAAAAAGCTTTGAACGTAGCCAAAACTCTGCTTCCGACCTAAACTGGGATCCTCACAGGTTCAGGTAGCGGGCTGGAGTTGCACTCGGTTTTTCTGTCCTTCTGAGGTTGGAAAACTGAGTCCCCAGATTGCCCGAATGACATTTGCAAAATTATGTGGCAAAAAATAAAAAATGTCATGACATTGCAAAACTTCGACAGTGCCACTTGCAGAATTACATGGCAAACCGCCCAGGGAGCGCTTTAAATTGCCACCGGGTGGTCGACAGGCCACACACTTTGCTTTCCCAGGGTAAATGTATCATGAGACCGATTCCCCATGGCACAGAGACGGAAGCGGCATGGATTTTTTTGGGCCCACGTACTGCACACCTGTAAACCTCCACTCCCCTCCCCTCCCCTCCCCCCCCTCCTGGTTGTGGTGGACGAGCAAACACGGAGTGTGTGTCCCCTCCACGCCCCCCCACCCCCCACCCCCCGAGCGTTCTCTAATAAGGCAGAGGCTCCGTCTGTGGTTGTGTTGACAATGGTTCTAAATCCCCCTTGTTTTCTTGGCTTTTTCCCCCTGGGTCTTTGTACCGCCCGGATTCTCTTTTGTAGTGGGTGAGATAACATACGTGCAGCTCTTAATGGACGCAGAAGGAAAGTCAAGGGTAAGTCTTTGAGAGCTTTTGTTTGTTTGTTTTAAAAAAAAATTATCCTTGTGGAGTTTTCTTTCTTTTCACGCCGTATACAATGTGACTGTGACCGTGGCGTGGAACCGGACGAGGCGGGGAAAAGCCAGGCGTGGATGTCGTTTGACCGGTGGCGTTTGGGGGCCCACCCCACCTACCCTTTGTTGGCGGGCCGGGCCGTGCAAGAGGGGTGTCGAAAGGGAGAGGGGGTGAGGGCCAGAAACACCCCTTAACTTCTGCGGGCGTTCCTTTGGTGTTTGGCTGTACGCCTTGAAGCATGGGTCCTGGTCTCCTTTGCCACCGTCCTTCGCACGCCCAGAGCCTTAGCTTAAAATCTTTCATTTCTATCCCCCGGTCCTCCGTTTTCGCGGTTCTCGTGGCTGATCTCCGTAAGCTTTGGCGTGGAGCAGAGGAGGTATCCATGTCGGGACTCCATCGGGCGTCGTCGGTGCCTAGCTGCAAACATAACTAAGAATCATAATATATATAAAACAGGGACATACATGGCGATCATCTGCCCCTCCCTCCCAAAGTCAGAAATATTCCCGGAAGGGTGATTTAGCTTCTTTTTCTCCCTTCCCCCACGGATGGCGTGCCTGAGGGGTTTTTTGATGTGTGGTAGAGGCGGAAAGAGCGACATCTCTCAGAAGAGTTGGTGTTTGTACTGCATGGTACCTGCTTTTTTTATGAGCTCTGGGGGCCACGTTAGGAGAAGCCCATGGCGCTGCTGCTCTTTTAAACTGCAAACTCTTGGCCGTGCGACAAACGGCTGCCCTTTTAAAGAACCTCCTGTGTTTTGGTCTCGTCCTGATTTGTGTTTGTGTGGTTTTTTTTGTTTTTAAAACTCTCTTCCTCTGCCCGGCCGCTCTCTGCCTCCTCCCGATGGACGTGGGACATCCATGCACACACCCACCCCAGGGATGCGCGTAAGTGAACACTGCGGCGGCTCAGCCCAGGCGGGAGGGGGGCAGCGGCGGCGTGGGCAAAGGCGCTTGGGGTCCCTGTTTGAGGCGTGACCGGACTCTTTCCTCGCACAGTATTGTGGAGTTCCAGCTGGAAGAAAGCATGAAGAAAGCGGTGGAGATCCTAAACAAACACACCCTGAACGGCAGGCCTTTGAAAGTGAAGGAGGTAAGCTTGTGGACGCGGCGCGGGGCTCCTGGCGTGGCCTTCCCTAATGCCCATCTCCGGCCACCATCCACCCTTGACCAGCATGACGCGTCCACGCGGGCGCGCAAGAGAGTCCCCTTTGGCCGGAGCCTAAACATTGTCACTTCAGTCTCCCACCGTCTCTTCGGGCTTCCCCAGAACGACAGGGCCTGGCTTCTCTCTGCAACAGCCGTCATTTCAGCCTAGGGAGGAGAACGCCCACCTAGAACGTGGGTGGTGGTGGTGGTGCTTTTTTTTTACTGGAGGTGAGCTTTGGTCCCGGCTCGGAGGCAAAATTCACTCCCCTAAGCCCTGTGGCGGCCTCTCCTTGGTGTAGGAAAAGCTGCCGTCTCCTGTTTCTCCCAGGTCGGCCAGCAAGGCGCAACACCCAAGACTCTTTTGCCCTCCCGGCCTCCTCGGCTTCCTGGCTGCCGCAGGAACGCTGGGCGTTGTAGTCCCTGCCCCTAAGGCCGCTGGAGATTCTTAAGCGAGGGACGATTGCTCTGCGCCGTACGACGCGCTTGCTGGGTTTGGGGGGTGGGTGGGTGCGTCACGCTCTCCCGCGCGCGGACCCGCTCCGCCCCGCCTGCCCCTCAACCCCTGTTTCGTTCCGCCGCAGGACCCCGACGGGGAGCACGTCCGAAGAGCCGTCCAGAAGGCCATTGCCGCCTCGGGGGGCGGCGCCGGGCCTGGCCCCGGGGGCCCCGGCATGGCCAGCATCCCGCCCAGCATCCTCAACAACCCCAACATCCCGAAGGAAATCATCCACGCCTTGCAGGCCGGCCGCCTCGGTAGCAAAGTCTTTGTGGCCAACGTAAGAACTGTTGTTGTTGTTGTTGTTGTTGTTGTTGTTGTTTGTTGTGTCTTCTCAGCCCAGAGGGAGCCTGCTTCCTTGCGGAGGCTTTGCGGAGGTTAGGAAGCCCGTCTCGGCCAGAAAAACTGCACCGGGGTGCCTCTAACCTGGACGTTCGCTCCTTCCTCTCAGCCTGACTTGTTCCGTCGAAAGAGCGAGAGGAAGAGGGTTCGGGGGTGTCTCGATATGGCTGCATCCTCCGCTCATTTCTAGCAAATTCTACGTAAAAGCATGTCTTTCCCCTCCTGTCTTTTGGGGGCTTTCAACTTAAAAGCTTTTGCAGCCGGGTGTTTCTCTCTCTCCCCCGCCCTCTTTTCCTCGTTTCTTTCGAATAAACTTTTAAGAACTCTCTCCTGGCAAATCCCATCCCTTGGCACGTTTCGACGTCTGTACCTGCTTTGAAAAAGAGGGTGTGTGTTCTCGAAAGCTCCAGCAGCTTTTAAAAAAATTTTTTTCTTCTAGCTGCCTATGAAGGTCTCACCCGTCGTCTAGTTTTGCTTTTGTTTTAACGGCCGCAGGGCTCTGAACCTCTCTCTTTTGTTTAACTGCAAACAACCAAGCCGTGCCTTCTGTTTCTCCAGCTGGTGTACGAAGTGACCTGGAAGAAGCTGAAGGAGGTGTTCAGCATGGCCGGGGTGGTGGTCCGGGCGGACATCCTGAAGGACAAAGACGGAAAAAGCCGTGGGATCGGCACTGTGATTTTCGAGCAGGCAATAGAAGCTGTCCAGGCCATCTGTATCCTTTTAAGGGCCGTGAGAAAAGTCTCCGTGACAAAAGCTGGCCTGAGGGGGAAAAGACAGAAAAGGTGGTGTGTTGTCCTCGGAGGCAGAAGCCTTGGGACCTTCGGGAAAGGAAAGAAGGTTAGCCAAAGCCGGAAAAGGTGTCGAGGGGGGGAAAGAGGTTGGGGGAAAGGGGGACGAGGCACCAGAGGTGGGTGGTAGAAGGAATGGGGTGTGTCTGACGGGGAACCGAGCGAACGGTGTGAAGCAGGGAAGAGAGGGGAGGAATCCTGGAAAAGAGGTGCATGAGGTTGGGGGTACAGACAGACGGGGTGTTGGGGGGGGAGGAGGGAATCGTTTGGGACAGTTGGTTCAGTCGGTCCAAATGGAACGGACGGTGAAGGTTCTCCCGGGGGTGGGGGGACATGGATGGAGCCAGCGAGAGCAGCAAACCAACCGGGCTGCGCGGCCAGAGTCGAAGACATGGGCACGGCACCCATGTTGCGCCCCCCTGCGGAGAGGTACGGACAATGGGCAGTCGTTGTTAGGTCGCGTTCAAGATGTCATGCTGGAGGCTGGGAAAAAAAGGAAGTCTGTGTGTGTTGCGTTGTTAAATGATAGACGTTTTACTACATTTGCAACCCCCATCTGGTGTCAATTCATCTGCGGAAAAAACAGTAACTGTCGAGAGGTTTGCACCCCATCGCTAGTCTCCTGAATGGAATACCCACGTTGGTGGCAGCTGCCGGCTGGGAGCAGCCCCCCCCCAAAAAATGAGCCCCCCCCTCACCCCGCGTTATCGGGTGTCCCTTGCCACTTGTATCCCTCTCAGGGTTCTCCTTGACCCCCGGCGCCAGCTATGTTCAACGGGCAGCTGCTTTTTGACCGGCCGATGCTTGTGAAGATGGTAAGCGTTTCGGACGGGGCACCCCTCCAGTTTCTTCCCCTCGCT
Organism: Phrynocephalus forsythii; assembly: GCA_029282475.1. Taxonomy (NCBI): domain Eukaryota; kingdom Metazoa; phylum Chordata; class Lepidosauria; order Squamata; family Agamidae; genus Phrynocephalus; species Phrynocephalus forsythii. The sequence goes on from JAPFRF010000018.1 coordinate 8,643,159, forward strand.
GCCCTTGCGTTCTCCCCCCCCCCAAAAAAAAAACATTGTGGTCGAATAAACATCCAGTGCTCACTTGGTGTTTTCAAGTTCAGATATTTCCCCGTGGGTTTTCACCCTGACTTGCTATTTTGTTTGTTTGTTTGTTTGGATTGCTTTTGTTTGTGTGTATCACGCCACGCGCACGTGCGTGTATCAAGATGTCTTTTTATCGTCGGGCTTTTAATTTTTTAATGGCCATGCTCCGCCTCGGGTCCCCCGCTTTGGGGAGAAAAGGCGGCAGAGAAATAAAATTCGATACATTGGCACGGAATAGATTTGCCCGTCTGTTCTTTCAGGACGAGCGGGCTTTGCCGAAAGGGGAGGTCTTCCCTTCCGATCGGCCCCAGCAGCTTCCCGGTAAGTTCCCTCGCGGTGAAATGATTGGGGCGGAGAAATGGCGAGGGGCGCGCTCCCCGGCGGAGCTCTGTCCCTCCCGGTTGGCCGGGCCACGTTTGGGGGGAAAGAGGTGCCACTGAACCGGTGTCTCTACCCCACACCCCACAACACCCGGGTCTGTTTTCCAGACGGCCTCGGAGGCATCGGAATGGGTTTGGGGCCAGGAGGGATCCCGATCGACGCCAATCACCTGAGCAAAGGGCTTGGAATGGGTAACGCGCCCCCCGGAGGTGAGCGAAGGCGGTGGGGGGGTCTGAGTTGGGGCGGTTGGCCGGATTTCTGGGCTTCAGTGGCCAGGGAGTTACACTGGTGGGTGGTGGGGTGGAAGGGAAGTGGGAAGAGTAGCCCTCCTTTGGCCCGGTTCTTGCGCCTCCGGTTTTTGTTCCGACCTGTGTCCTTTTTCCTTTATCCGTAGGGATGGGTGTAAAAGCCTTGGGTTTGGGCATGAACAAAATGGGAGGTAAGTGGTCCAGGGGAAAGGGTTGGTCGTTGAACCCCGCCTCACCCCTTCTTCGTTTACATGATGGCACCAACGGGTGAATTTCAGGCAAAAATCAAAGAAAAACAAAACAAAACAAAAAAGACACAAACATGTGGCACCTTAAAGACTAACTTTCATATTTTAATGTGACGTTTCGTGCACATGTGCACTTCTTCAGACATATAGAGCCACAGAATGAAGTTGAGGGTTTTTGGCACGCGACCCCATCGGCCACCAGCCTGACCACCTACACACACACACCACACACACACACACACACACACACACACACACACACACACACACAGAGAGAGAGAGAGAGAGAGAGAGAGAGAGAGAGACTGGTTCTTAGACCTCCTTCCTGAAGAGGTCCCAGGCCTTTTTGCCCGTGTTTTTTTCCCCTCCCTTCAAAATCCGAAATGTGATGCCTCTCTGTTCTCCTTCCTTCTCCTTCCCCAGGGATGGAAGGCCCTTTTGCCGGTATGGACAATGTGGGCCGTTTCCCTTCCGGTATGAACCTCGGAAACCGGATGAATGGTAAGAATGAGCGGCGTGGAGGGGTGGGTCGATCTATCTATCTATCTATCTATCCCTTCCTTATTCCCCCCCCTCTCTCTCTGTTTTGTGGTCAGGGCTTTTTTTTTTTAAAGTTTTGCTAAATTCCCGAGATGATGGAGGCTCTGTTCCCTCCCCCCCCAGGAGGTATTCCTCAGTTTGGGGGAGTGCCCCCTCTTCCTTCCACCAGCGAATTCCCCCTGCAAACAGAGCCGGGCTGCCCCGTCTCGCTTCAAGGCCTGTCTAAAATTCTCAGCAGGGAAAAAAGGGGCCCGGTTTTGTTTTGTTTTTCTTGTCTGGAGTCGGGAGCCAATCCCGGTCTCTTGGAGAGAACCCCCAAACCCCTCTTCCTCCTTTTCCAGAAATGGACCAAGCCCTCGGGGGCGCCTTTGAACGAGACTTCCCGCGGAACGACATGGGGATGCCTCGCGGCTTCGGGGACGCCCTGGACAGAGGGATGGGTAAATGGACATTTTGGGAACGGAGGCGTGTGTGGGGGGGGCGGGGGGAGAGGTGCTCCGTCCTTCACCCTGTTGAGGGGTGGGGAATCTTCCTGGATGATCCCGGGCGGAGGGAGAGCCTTCTGGTTGGGGTTTCGAACCAGGCGGAACGTGATGGGCCCAGCCTTTGGCGGCCGGTGTGTGGAGGATCGGGTCGGTTCTTTTGGGGGGGGAGGGGGTTTGAACTGAGATGGGAGGGATTCTCTGACACACGCACCCCCCCCCCTCTCGTCTTTCCCTCTCTTCCTCCAGGTGGTGGCGCCGCAGCCAGCCTCCCGGCCATGGACCGCATGGCCCCGGGCCTCGACCGGCTCCCCTCGGGGGTGGGCCATGGGATGGAGAGGATGGGGTCCGAGATGGACCGCATGGGGCTGGTGCTGGGGCGCATGGGCTCGGGGGTGGAGCGGATGGCCCCCGGTGGGGTGGAGCGGATGCCCCCCTTGGGCATGGACCCCCTGGCCTCCAGCCTCAACCGGATGGGCGCGGGCATGGAGCGCATGGCCCCCGGGCTGGGGCTCGAGCGCATGGGCGCCGCCGCCGCCGCCGCCGCGGCCATGGACCGGGTGGGCACCGCCATCGACCGGATGGGGGTCGGGGTGGACCGCATGGGGGTGGGCGTGGACCGCATGGGCCTGGACCGGATGGGGCTGGGCATGGACCGGATGGTCCCGGGCGGCATGGGGCCCGTCATGGACCGGATGCCGGCCGGGCTGGACCGCCTGGGGGCCGCCCCTCTCGACCGCATGGGCCTGGACCGCCTGGCCGCCGCCACCAACATGGAGCGCATGGGGCTGGAGCGCATGGGGGCCGTGGCGGCGGCGGCGGCAGCCGCAGCCTCCGGCCTGGACCGGATGGGGCCCGCCATGGGGCAGGGCTTAGGGGCCGGCCTGGACCGGATGGGCCTGGCCATGGGCGGCGGCGGCGGCGGCTTCGAGCGGGGCCTGGAGATGGACCGGGGCGGTGGCTTTCCCGCCGGGGGGTTCGCTGCTGGCAGCCTCGGTGCCGGAGGACCTGTGCCCGTCCCTCCCGCCACCGGCTCGACCTGGAAAGCCTGCCAGATCTTTGTGAGAAATGTAAGTCCCAGCCCCACCCACCGCACGCCTCCCTTCCTCTGGGTGTGGGGTGGGCGTTGTGTGTGGCGTCCCAGGGGCCTGCGGGAGCAGCCAGGGCCCTCTCAAATCCGCCCCAGCCCGCCTGCTGGCCCGATGCCCCGATAGCTCCCATTAGCCCGTCCGGATGATATCTGGAAACAGGCCACCACCCCTCCTGTTTTTGGAAGAGGAAGCCCAGCCGGGTTTTTGCTCCAAATGGTGGTCCTTCCAGAGCGATTCCCGGGGTTGTCCTTGATTTTTTTTTTGGGGGGGGGTGTTTGCTTTCAAAACGGATCATCCTTATTCACCTGAGGGTGGGGGCTCCCATCTCTCTCCCTTCCTTCCTCAGCTTCCTTTTGAGTTCACCTGGAAGATGCTAAAAGACAAATTCAATGAATGTGGTAAGGCTCTTTTTTGCATCCTTTCCAAGCATTTATGGGGGGGGAGGGGGAAGGCCCCCTTGTTCAAAGAAGATTTCCTTGTTGTCCGCCCCTGGAGGGCTGTTTGTGCCCCTCGGGGGAGGAGGGGGTTCCCGAAGCTTAGCATGTCCAAACTTCGGCCCTCCTGATGTTTTTGGACCACCACTCCCAGAGTGCTAAGCTCCGCTTGGCAAAGGACTGTGGGAGTTGCGGTCCCCAGAAAACATCAGGAGGGCCGGAATTTGGGCACGCCTGCGCGGGGAGGTCCACCATTCAGGTTTTGTTTGCCGTTGTCTGGTTTTAGTGTACACCGCCCACTAAAGATTGGGCGGCATATAAATGGAATAATAAATAAATAAATAAAATCCCCAGTTGGAAGCAGCCGGCAGCCCCCGCCGAGGTCTGTTCAAGCCTCATTTGGGACTCCTTCTGCTCAGGATGGATTTCTAACACACACACACACACACGCACACACCCTTTTTGCAGGTCACGTCTTGTACGCGGACATCAAGATGGAGAACGGGAAGTCCAAGGGGTGCGGGGTGGTGCGCTTCGAGTCCCCCGAGGTGGCTGAGCGCGCCTGCCGCATGATGAACGGGATCCAGCTGTGCGGCCGCGAGATCGACGTGCGGATCGATCGGAACGCTTAAAAAAAAATACATACATCTATATAAATATTTTAGATTTCAAAAGGGGAAGGAGAGGATTGGGGAGGGCTCTCTCGCTTTGTACTTTTTGTCACGTCGTTGAGACTTCACTCTTTTTTTTTTTTTTTTAAATCTAACCCGGGCGTCTGGATAAAAAAAAACACCAACCCAACCCCAACGCAAGCGAAAGAACGACTCCAGTGGCTTCCCGGAAGAGACATTTTAATTCCTTTTAAGAAGGAAATGGCGAGGGTCCGGTTTCCATTATAATGCCCGTGTTCTGTGGTGGTTCTGTGCACCATTCTGGGTTTTTAAAAATTTTATTTTCTTGGTCCATGTGGTCACTTAAAGTGATGTATTTCCAGTCTGTTTTTTGAGAAATAAAATCTTTTTGCCAGTGAACTCGTAAAGGGGTGGGTGGGCACCCAGCCTTCCCCCCCCCAAGCCTTTTCCTTGCAGGGCCCAGGTGTGTGTGTGTGTGTGTGTGTGTTTCTTCAGTGGCAGATGACACGTCCTGTGTCGGATTGGCCCAGATTCAAAGCGTCCCTTTGGTGGTTTGTGCTGCTCCGTCCGCGTCGCCCGACCCTTTTATTTCGCAGCATCCGATGGCGAGACGTCGATGCCCGAGTCCAGTGGCGTCGGGGGGGGGGCTCTGGAGGGGCACCGGGTCCAGGCCGAAGGCGGTCATCTCCCCGGGGGGGTCCCCAGCTGCCTTGCTTGGCTCTGGAAACAAGCGCCTCTTCCTTCCCGCGTCTCCTCGCCTGTCGCACCCAGGGGTCCCCACCACCACCACCACCCCCAGCAGCCCCACCAAAGGAGTGGGGAGGTTTCCTCAGCCCTTGGGAGAGCCACGCGGGGTTCCTGATTTTTGGGGGGGGTAGGGCAGGAAGCAAAGGCTTCTGGAGCATGGGGCCCACCCGGGGGGGGGACCCATAAGCAGATGGGCCCGGCTTGCATCGGTGCCCCATGGAGGAGTGGGTGTTGTAGTTGGCACCCCTGGCAGGGCCTTCCCTGGGGGGTTGGGGTGTCCTTGGGGGGGTGTGGGGGAGGGAAGGGAGCCCCTTCCCAAGCAGGGCCTTCTCTGGGCTTGGCTCCTGAACCGCCACTCCCCCCCCCTGCACCCGCACACACACACACATACACACACACACACACACTGCCTGGCGCGGGCACTACAGGTCCCATCATCCTGTGGCCAGCGTGGGTGGGGATGCTGCCAGTCCCAAGAGCCAAGGGGAGTGGGGGTTGTTTGGCTGGGGGGGGGGTGAAAAAGAGGAGGGGCAGTTGTCCTGGGAGGTGTGTGCTTGTGACTGGGTGTGTGTGTTTGTGATTCTGGGGCGTCCAGGCCAGGCGTGGGCGAGGCGGGAGAACCCGGCGGCCTTTAGGACCCAGCGGGGAAAGGAGCGAGGGAAGGGGCCGGGCTGGCTCTGGCGTCGGGAGCGGGGGCGGGGTTACGGCGGCGGGCGGGCGTGTTTGGTTTATTTGCGGCGCGTCATTTCCTGCGCGCAGCGTCGCCCGTGACGTCATCGGGAGGCGCGCCGGAGGAGGCCGCGCGGGCAAGATGGCGGCGGTCGCGCTGTGGGGTTGCCGGGTGAGCGGCTTGGTTGGATTTTATTTTGATTTTTTTGGGGGCGGGGCGGGAAGGGGGTTGAGCCCCCCCTAAGACCTTACCGGGGTGGGGAGCCGGCCAGGTCCCCTGGGCATGTGCAGAGTGCTTTCCCCTCCCCTCCCCCCCCGGGCTTCCGGTGTGTGTGTGTGTGTGTGTGTGTTGGGGGCCCGGAGCAGGTGCAGAGCGCTTTCCCCTCCCCTCCCCCCCTCCCTTTCCGTCGGCCGAAGACGCCCCCCTCCTGCCCATGTGCAGAGTGCGGGCCCCCTTTCCCCCCCCGCGCCGCCAAGGTTCCCCTATTCCCTCCACACACACACACACACACTCGGAGGACGAGGAGGCCTCTGGGCGTGTGCAGAGCGCCTCCTGGGGGTCCCTCCCCTTCCTCCTCCTCCCTCTCCTTCGATAAAGGCTGTGAGGGGGCCCCTGAGCATGTGCCGAGCGCCTCCTGCCCCGTCGTTCCCCCTCTTGCTCGTGCACTGAGTTCTTCCCCAACCCCCCCAACCCGTCCCCTGAGGGGGAGGGGAGGGGGGGATGATGATGGCTGGAAAAACCCCCCACCCCCACCACCCCAGGGTGCTCCTGAGCATGTGCGGAGCGCCTCCCTCCCTCCCACCCCTTTCCCATTCCTCCACCTCAGCCCCGCCGGGAGGGAAGAAAGCAGCCTCTGCTCATGGGCAGAGAGTCCTTAACGGTGTGTTGTGTTTTGTTTTTTTAACCCTGACCTGGCGGCCCTCTTTCTCCCCCCCCCACCGCTTTCCTTCAGGCAGCCCTTCAACAGGTGCAGCTGAGGTGTTCAACCCCCCCCCCCGAACCTCCTCAGCTCCCTTCCGCCAGGCTGATGGGCAAAGGGTGTGTGTGTGTGTGCGTGTGTGTGTGTCCCCGTATCCAAGTCAAACAAGAGCCCCCCCGTCCCTTTCCTCTCTTTCTCCCTCCCTAGAAATGCCTCCAGAACGGTTGGCTCCTCTCCAGGCAGGGCTCAGGACTCGCCCGGGACGCCCTCCTGACCTTTCGGACAGACAGACCCTCCTTCCCGCTGAACCAGGTGGGTTTTAGGGCTGGGGGGAGGAAGGGATGCTGCTCTTTTTACTCTAGGGTGCAGGAGATCCAAGCTCTACCTGTTGAACCTCAAGACCTCTGGTTGGATCCTGAGCCTATGGGTTAGTAGGTAGTAAACTGGACTTATATAGTTAATTATCTGTTCCTAGCAGTACAGTTTGATGCGGTTGTATTGTTTGTTATCATGTTGTTGTAGACGGGTGGGCAGTACACTATATAAATGGAAGGAAAGAAAGCATTAAGGAATAATTGAATGTTATTTAAACGTTCCTCACAAGGCGGAAAAGGAGTCAGGGTCTGCTCCCTTTTAACATCCCTTCTGTCTTTAGCCTAGATATTATTCCTCTGGAGGAGGACGGAAAGGCTTTATATCTGGCTTGGTGGACAACATTAAGCAGGAACTGGCCAAAAATAAAGAAATGAAAGAAAACATTCAGAAATTTCGAGACGAGGCAAAGAAGTTGGAAGAGTCGGAGGCTCTTCAGGAAGCCCGGCGGAAATACGTGAGTGCCGGACCTCTGTCTCATTTTTAAATAAGAATAACAGACAATGCTGCCCTACGTGGCAGGGTGGTGGTACAGATTAGGAGCTAATACATTTGAAAGGGTTTCGAAACGGCCCCCGTAGTTGACAAATAGCACAGCGTAAATTTATCGCTGAACAAACACACAGCAAGGATTGGTCGCAGATGTGGCAAATTGAAAGTCGATGGTCATTCACAGGCAGGGCATGTGATCCTTTTTCCAAGGAGAAAGGTGGGGTAAAAATACTCTAAAATGAAAAATAAATAAATAAACCATTTAAATAAATCTGGTGGGGCCACTGTGAAGTACAGGAAGCTGAAATAGATGGGCCTTTATCCACCATGGCTCTTCTTATGTTCTTATTTATTGGCTTGCTTGATTTTATTTTATTTTATAGTATATCCAGCCCATCTGGCTGAGGGCCTGTAGCAACAAGGCCAGAATAACCCTAAAACGATACCAGCAACTCCACTGCGCGGAAAACATTATAACAGCAATCGAGCCGTCTAAAATTCATTCTTGATAAAACTAGCGTCATAATCAGCAATGCGTTTATTCGGCTTTAAGACTGAAATACCTCCCAATGGGTTCTGCCGTTTCCTACCTTGCAGAAAACCATCGAATCTGAGACGGTTAAGACTTCCGAGGTCCTTAGAAAGAAATTAGGGGAATTCACCGGCACAGTCAGGGAGGTAAGTGCTTCTATCTATCTATCTATCTATCTATCTATCTATCTATCTATCTATCTATCTATCTATCTATCTATCTATCTATCTATCTATCTATCTATCTATCTATCTATCTATCTATCTCTTCCTTCCTAATCTTTCTCTTCCTTCCTAATCTATCTATCTATCTATCTCTCTATCTATCTATCTATCTATCTATCTCTTCCTTTCTTATCTGTCTATCTATCTATCTATCTATCTATCTATCTATCTATCTATCTATCTATCTCTTCCTTTCTTATCTATCTATCTATCTATCTATCTCTTCCTTTCTTATCTATCTATCTATCTATCTATCTATCTATCTATCTATCTATCTATCTATCTATCTATCTATCTCTTCCTTTCTTATCTATCTGTCTATCTATCTATCTATCTATCTATCTATCTATCTATCTATCTATCTATCTATCTATCTATCTATCTATCTATCTATCTCTTCCTCCCTTATCTATCTATCTATCTATCTATCTATCTATCTATCTATCTATCTATCTATCTATCTATCTATCTATCTATCTATCTATCTATCTATCTATCTATCTATCTATCTATGCAATTTTTTTCCTGGTTTTAAATCCTGGAAACTTTGGGATCGCGGCAGAGGGAGAGCCAAATAAATCGTCATAAACCTTCCGTGGATCCTTCTCTCTGGTTCCGTCCGCAGAGCTTGGATGAAGTTGGCAAGAGCGACCTGGGCCGGAAGATCAAGGAAGGGGTGGAAGAAGCAGCCAAAACAGCCAAGCAGTCGGCCGAGTCGGTGTCCAGGGGCGGAGAGAAACTGGGCCGGACGGCGGCGTTCAAGGCCATCTCACAGGTGAGGCCTCTCTGAGCATGAGACCAGAAACGTGAGGTACTGCCCCAATTGTCTTCATTATTTTTTCAGAAATAATTCCCCTCTAGTGGCAAGGTTTTGTCTGCCTTGCTCCCAGTTAATTCCCTGGCCACTTTAATGAATTAATCACAAGCATAATTAAGCTTTTCCTTAACAACTGACAGGTCTGAGAGGGATGGTGGTGCTCTGTTGTTTTAAATGTGCTTTTGTGTCGGTTTTATTGGCTGCTTTCAATAGAATGCTTGTGGGCTTCTTTTGAACCATTGATAGACTTTTTTGGTTGGGGCTTTTCAGTATTACCTTTTTAACGACACCAGCCCCCTCAGGTCCTTCTTTTAAGGATAAAAATAGTTTAAGTCAGGCATATTGAAACTTCAGCCCTCCTGACGTTTTGGACCACAGCTCCCCAAATTCCAAGCCTGTATTGCCAGTGGCAAAGGACTGTGGGAGTTTGTGGTCCAAAACATCTGGAGGGCTGAAGTTTAGACATGCCTGGTTTAAGTGAAGAAATACAGTAAGTATTTTGAAATGGATAGGTTAGCACAGTGGTTTCCAAACTTGGGCCCTCCAGATGTTTTGGACCACAAACTCCCGCAGTCCTTTGTCATTGGCAATCTACGCTTAGAATTCCAGGGTCTGTGGACACTCCTGGGTTAGCAGATTCCTGGAATGGTGGGTGATCAGCTTTCCTGACCAGCGTAAGAAACCAAGAGTGACAACATGTTTTATTTTCCCTCTCTGTGAGTTGTCCAGATAAAAAGACAGGCCCGAGGAGTTTTACCCTCCTTCCACCTGCCGGTGGGATGAGTCTGGCCATGTTTGGGAATACGGGCCTCAGATATTCCCGCAGGCAGGATCAGGGTTCGAGATGCTGAAAGCCCTGAAACTTGGAGGGTTAGAGGGAGAGAGAGCTGGCCACAGCCTTTTTGTCCTACTTCCCCTCTCCTCCACCACCTCAGCAGCTGTTTTCTGCGCCCCGCCCTTTTCGGTTTTCAGTTTTCGTACTCTAAAGGATAAACGGTCCCGTTCCCTCGCAGGGTGTGGAGACCGTCCGGAAGGAGATAGACGAGAGCGTCTTGGGCCAGACGGGGCCTTACAAGCGTCCGGAGCGGCTCCGGAAACGGACCGAGTTTGCTGGCGAGCGACTCAAGGACGAAAGGGTTTTCGAAGCCAATGAGTACGTGCTTGGGGGCCCCACTGTCCTTCGGGGAGGGGGTTGCCCCACTCTCAGACTTAAAACAACCTCCCCGCACCCCGAGTACATTCTGCAGGGAAAGTGCCAGGTCTCTGGGAAGAGGTTTTCAGTTGTGGCTGAGAAGGACCCCCCCCCACACACACACACACCTTAAAAATAAAAAACATCCTCTGCTAGTTCTCTCCTAACCTGGCACTTTTCAGGTCATGGATAGAAGCGGTCTCCCCGTAGAACCAGGAAAACGGGACCTTAGCCCAAACAGCCACTTGGAAGTCCTTGGCCAAGCCTTGACGGGTTCCGGGCGGGTCAGAGGACTGTTTCTCCCCACTACGAGCCTCCTCGGCATTTACGATCCTCTGAGGAGATCCTCCTCTCGGTCCCTTTGCCGGCTGAGGGGCGGGCGGGGGCGGGGACACGAGTCCGAGCCTTCTCTGTGAAAACCCGTCGCCTTGTGAGAGGCTCCCCCTGGGCAGACCCGGCCGGCCTCTACCCTGGCATCCATCCCGTCTCCTCAGGCCTGGCTGGCTTCTCCCGCTTACCTGCTCTCAGGGGTTCAGGGGTGTTGGAATCCACGCGCCATGGCTTCCAGCCTGTCCAAACGTCGGCCCTCCAGGCGTTTTGGACCGCCACTCCCAGAGTCCTTTGCTGTTGGAAACCCAGGCTTGGAATTCTGGGAGTGGTGGTCCAAAGCATCAGGAGGGCCGAAGCAAGCGTTTTTTTGGTTTTGTTTTAAGGCATGACTTAACGGCGTTTCTAATTCTCTTCTGTTTACTGTTGTGAGCTACCTCGAGGGGAAAGGGGGCCTGTAAATAAAAGAACTGAATATTGAATAAGCAAGGGCTGGGACAGGGTGATCTCTCTCTCTCTCTCTCTCTCTCTCTCTCTCTCTCTCTCTCTCTCTCTCTGTTTTTCTGCCTCTGAGTGAGAGAGCCTGTTTTTTCTTTTGCTTTCCAGAGACGCGATGGGAGTGGTGCTCCATAAAGACTCCAAGTGGTACCAGCAGTGGAAGGAATTCAAAGACAACAACGTGGTTTTTAACCGTAAGCGATGTCTCCCTCCCCTTCCGCGTCCCGTCCCTCAATCCAGCTCTTCCTTTTTCTTCCCTCCTGAAACCCTTCCTCTCCGGCTCTTGGCTGTCCCTCCAGGATTCTTTGAAATGAAGATGAAATATGACGAGAGCGACAACGCCGTCATCCGCGCCACCCGGGTCCTGACGGATAAAGTGACGGACTTTGTAGGCGAGTGACGGCTATTCCCCCTCCCGCTTTCCCCTCGTCTTTCCCCTGCCCCGTCTGAACGGATGGACCACCACCCTTCCCCGTACTCCCCCCGGCGGGTCCTCGTATTTACAAAGACGAGACACCGCCAGCTTGTCTTCACTTTCCCCGCCTGGTTCTCACATGGGCCCCGTCCTCGCTTTTGCTCCTGGCAGGGGGGATCTTCTCCAAGACGGAGATGTCGGAGGTGCTGACGGAAATCCTCCGGGTCGACCCAAACTTCGACAAAGACCGCTTCCTCAAGCAGTGTGAGAACGACATCATTCCCAACGTCCTGGAGGCAAGTCTCGAACGCCAGGCTGTCCTGGGCGACCCCAGGAGTTATTACGGTGCCATAGACAAGGGAGTGGTATCAGGAGACAGAGATCGAGTCTCATGCGCTCCCAGAGGCATCTGGTGGGGCCACTGTGAGATATAGGAAGCTGGACGAGATGGGCCTCTGGCCTGATCCAGCAGGGGCTCTTCTTAGGTTCTTTTGAGGAGCACTGGGGGGCTACGTGTGTGTGATGGAGGAAAGACAGCGTTTTTTTTTGTTTGTTTTGTTTGGGTTGTGTTGTCTGCTGCCAAAAATCACCTTTCGTCTCTTTCTCCAGGCCATGATCTGCGGAGACTTGGACGTTTTGAAGGACTGGTGTTACGAAGCAGTAAGCGTTTTAGACTTTTCTCGGGGCCAGTTTGCAATTTCTGGGCCCTCCCCTCCCCTAGGCTGGACTTCAGCCTGATTTTAAACCTGAACCGAGCCTGTTTTTGAAACCTGATTTGAAACCAAAAGCGGACCCTTGGGAAAGACCGGCGACGCTCAACCTGAGCTCAGGAGTCTTAACGTCCCACAGGTTTTGGGGGCACAGTTTTAAGATTAAAACGAGGCAAATTTCTGCTCCTGATCTATGGGGAGCTCATTCTCCCGCATGGCTGTAGCTTCCTGTAATGCCAAGCCGTGGGACATGAATAAAACCAACTGCAAACCATGAGGTTTTCCCGTCCGCAGAATCTTCCTTCCCCCCCAAAAAGAAAAAGAAAATCAAATCCAAAAGTAGAACAGGTGTTTAAGCCTACTTTTAAACCCAACCTGATTTGATTTGAAACGACATTAAAAAAAAAAAACTGGAGGAACTGAGGTGTTTAAAGCCTTCAATAATATTTTAACCTCCCCCGAGTTCTGAATCTCCGACGTCCGTCTTTGGAGCTGGCCCGGGGTGCTTTCCTGAGGACTAGAAGCGTGATTGGAGTATAGGCCCTCCAGTTTCTCCGGGAGCCGCCCGCTGCCTTTTTTAGCAGCAGAAAGGGAGTGGAAATCATGACTGATGTTAACAAGGCGACTTTCTGGTTTTCAGACTTACAGCCAGCTGGCGCAACCAATTCAGCAAGCCCGAGCCATGGGCCTCCAGTTTCACTCACGGATTCTAGACATAGACAATATCGACGTAAGTCTCTCTCTCTCTCTCTCTCTCTCTGTCTCTGTCTCTGAATAACAAGATCTCCAGGGCTGGGCTTGCCTTTTAGAAACAAAAACAAAAAAACCCACCCCAGAATAAAACCGTAGAGTTATGCCCTGGCTTCTTGGGGTAATCCCTTGTTTTGCGTTGTTGTTTTTAAACAGCTCGCCATGGGGAAGATGATGGATCAAGGGCCCGTGCTCATCATCACGTTCCAAGCCCAGCTGGTCATGGTGATTAAAAACCAGAAAGCGGAAGTGGTGGAAGGAGATCCTGTGAGTAAAAACAACAACAACGGGGACGAGCAGCCCCCAGCCCTTGGATCCCTGGAGTTTCGGCTTTCGTTCCACGCTGCTTTCACACACGCCTCTCCAAGCCCCCCCCCACACACACACACAAGGTTTCCCCTTCGGCCTGCCGTGAGCGGCAGAACCGTTTTCCAGCCCATTCTAGGGGGTTAATTCAGTTAATTAAGCAGGTTAATGGCCAGTGAGGTGATTCAAAGGACGCTTGAAGTCACTTAATTCGGCTTTAAACGGGTTCCAGGCGCGTTAAATAACTCCTCTCACGCCAATGTCAGGAGGCGCATAATCCTGGACGAGGGCTTTTAGGCAATCTGGTTTTAAGATTCCTTCCTCCCGGGACGGGTTCTCTCTCTACGGTTCCGGGGGGTCCACGCTCCCTGTGCAAAACGGCCGCCCCGTTCAGCTTCAGCGCCCTTTCCTGCTCAAAAGATCAGCCTCCGGAGGCAAATGTGGGCCTTGGAGAACTGAGGAGAGGAACCGTCGACCTATCTTTAAAGAGCCACCCAAGGGTGCAGGGATGGAGAGCAGAATTAGACCCCTGTGATACAACACCCATCCATCCAGAGGGCAGGGAGGTTCAGTGCACGGAGCCCAAAGCTGCACCCATACACACCCTCAGGCTAGCGAGACGACAGAAAAGACAGAACTGAAGTGCCCTGATTATTATTATTTTATTTCATTGCTGGGTGGAGTGGAAGAAAAACTAGTGCCCCTTGTCCATGCTTCTCCTTCGAACACTGAGGACTAAGGACTTGAACTTGGCATTTCCGGCGGCGGGGGCTGGGGGGTGTTAGCAGCCCTTGGCTTCCACCTAGGAGGCCCCCAGGTCGAAGGGAAGGTGGCGGCTTCCCTGCGAATCAGTATGGAACCTTGAGGACTAGCAACTTAAGTTGATTTCTTTCCGCCACAACCGCCCACGTTTCTCTCCAGCCTTCGTTTCTAACCGGAGCCGTTCAGACGTCCGGATTTAAAACCGCCTCCTCTCTTCCCCTCTCATTCCAGGAGAAAGTTTTGCGGATGATGTACGTCTGGGCCCTTTGCCGCGACCCAGAGGAGCTCAACCCTTACGCGGCCTGGAGACTCTTAGACATTTCTGCCTCCAGCACCGAGCAGATCTTGTGAGGCTGGGCCCGCCCGGGCAGGGCTCTTCGGCCACCTCGGACGGAAACCCTCCCTGCCTTCTGGACGCGCCCGTTGGTTTGGGCCGTGGCCGTTGCAGCAGAGACGGCGCGCCGTTTGGGAACCATCGTGAGTCCACGGCCGGCGGCGAGAACGGACCAGTCTCGGATGGAATGCCTGGGAATTTTTCAATGCATTTTCACAAGGAACAGACTTCGCCCTCCCTCACTCCACCCCCCCACCCCCCAGCAATCCACAGCTCCTGGGACAAGCCCCACGGCCCATTTTGCCCAGCAAAAGTGGCGGAGGCCTGCTTTTATCCCCAAAACTGCCCGTTGTCTCACCCTTGCGCTTCCCCCGCGCTGATCTGGGGCTGGTTTGGAAACCAAGAAACCACAGCTGAGTGGAGAGGTTTGACATTCAAGTAGAGCCTCTGGGATCCATTTTCCACTGGGACATGTGCATGTGTGTGTGTGTGTGTGTGTGTGTGTGTGTATGTATGTGTTGGGGAAGAGGGCATTCCAGCTGGGTTTTTTTTTTTTTTTGAGCACCCCATGCCTTGTCCTGCCGGTCCCCAAATTGTTGTTTTATTCAGGCACTCAAGGCTGAAAAGGAAATGCAGCTGGTCAATTTAAAAAGTTTAAAACACAAAGAATTCCCCCCAATCCTGGTGTCTTCCCTCTTACTGGGGATTTTGGCTGAGTCGTTGGGTTGGCAGATCCCTCACCCCCCCCCCAAAATAAATAAATAAATAAAACACCCCACTCCTGCCCTTCCAAAAGATAAAATTTTGCTAGAAGGGTAAAATGTTCTGCTGGGTGAGCCACGCCGCCTAGCCAAACCTCTGAGCATGTGGGAAGCGCCGGAGAGTTTCCAAGGAAGAGCCCACGCCTGGTTTGTTCCTGGGGCCGCCTAGTCCGTTTCTGAACCCCATCCTTTCTGTCTTGGGAGGTACTTCCCTCCGGCTTTCCACAGATTCAGGCCTTGAGCCACGTCTCGTTCAAAGAGTGCTGGAGACCTATAATAATAATAATAATAATAATAATAATAATAATAATAATAATAATAATAATAATAATAATAATAATAATAATAATAATAATAATAATAATAATAATAATCTGGCCTGTCGTGCTGATATTAAGAGTTGAATCAGAAGGCCAGATTGGGCCCCAACAAAGTTTCCTCGGGCAGACAAAAAAGGGGGAGGCCTCATCGAATGTTTGGTTTTGGGGGGGATCTCAGTTTCACAAGGGTGATTTTGCTGTCGGGTCGACAAGCAGATTGGAAAAAGGGACAGGCCAGGGCTTGGGAAAGGTTGCCTCCTGGGGACTGCATGTCCCATCATCCCCCCCTCCCCACCACCAGCATGGCCCCACTGGCCAGGACTGGGATTCTAACTCACCCACCCCCCCTTGTCTTTAAGATCAGTAGACAGACCTGAAGTTCCTTTGGGGAGGTCCGAGAAAGGTAACTTTTTAAAAGCATGGGATGTTGATGGCAACCGTGAAGGAAGCCACCCCCAGGGGGGGTTCCTTATACAGTAACTGAAGACTGTGTCTCTCCCATGTAGTTAAATACATTTTCTTTTATTTTTTTTCTTTATATATATTTCTATACCAACAAACCAAGACCCCTCTTTATAGGGTAACATGATGGCAGTGTTTTTATCAGAATATACAGTATATACTTGG
>JAPFRF010000018.1:8659155-8681655 GCA_029282475.1 Phrynocephalus forsythii
GACAGTGATGTAGATGGTCAGCAAACTAATAACCCAGTAATCAGTTTCAGGATGGGACTCGTGTCTTACAGGGATGTTTTTGCCTGCCCTTTTCAACCGAGCAAATGCCAGGCACTCTGGACCCTTTTCACCCTGGATTCTTTTCCGTTCTCAATTATATATATATCTTTTCCTGTGTGTGTGGTTCCCCCCCCCCGCCAAACAATAGATTTTTTTGTGTATTAACTTATCAGGTTTTTATCATGTCTTATGTAGCAGCATGCCTCAACAACAACTAGCTAGCTAGACGGGCAGGTGGATACAGTAGATGGATATTTCATATGGCAAGTTTACTAATTCTTTGTTTCATAATTTTCAAAAGTGCTGTTCTTCTTTCTTTATCCTTGTACATAAAGTATTCTGCTTCTGCTTATATACCGCTCCATAGCACTTCAAGCACTCTCTGGATAGTTGACAATTTAATTATGCAGCCTACATAGTGAATCTGGATTCAAGAAATGCAACCAACAATTAATCAGTCAATTAATTCAGGAGACACCCTGTCAGACCAGAGCTATGCCTGCATGGAGCAAAGAGCTGACCTACTCAGTCTTATAATTTATATTATAGTTATCTTGATTATGGTTTGTTTTGTTATATAGAACTTTGTTTGTATTTGACTTGTATATATTTACCCTATGTGTTTTATAATTTGAATTCTGCACTTTGTAAACAACCCAGAGTAGCCTTTGGGCTAGGTGGCTGCTGTATATGAAGCTCATAAATAAATAAACTAATCAAGTAAACAAGCAATTTTCAAACCTAATTCAAACCTAATAAATGCAAAGCTATGGATGACTTCAGAGGTCCCTTCTTAGTTGTAGTGGAGGAGGGGGCATAGAGGGCCTGGGAAGGATGGGAGGAACCGAGGAGGACGGGGGTTGCCTTAAAGGCACTTTGCACCAGCTCAGGAGCACCCTTTCTTTCCTTTGACCTAGGTCTGGCTCACAATTAATCCAGCCCAAAAAAAGAAAAAACCTTGGGAACGCAAATATCCCCAAAATGCGACCCTTCGTATACAAACCCCTTCTTCCCCATGGAAATTTTCGCCTTTTCCTTCTTAAAAAGAAGAAAATTCACTATATAGAAAAAGCATTATAGGTGGGGAAACGGGTGCCCCTCTATCCCCGGTGACTCTATGGTATCCGGACTCTATGATCCCCGAGGAGACTCCTACCTTTCGCGCCCCCCTTTTTGGACTCACCTCCCATCCCGGTCTCGTCTCCTTCTCCTCCGACTCTCCCTCGATCCGGATCTGGACCGGCTTCTCCTCCGGCGCCGTTCTCGGGACCGGGACCGCGAACCCATGGCCGCTCTAGCTCGGCCCTACCTCTTAGCGACGCGTCACTTCCGGTTCCCCCGATGACGCGCCAAGGGCCTATCGGACGCGCTTCTTCCGGTTTCCGCGAGTGACGCAACGCGGGGACCTTGCGGAAATGCGAGGCCATGACCGGACTATCTTAAGCATTGCCTGACCGAATTTTTAATAACATTATCCATATTTTCACAATATACTTATTAATCCCTCCAGCGGAAGTGTTGGAAACGCATCAGTGCCACGACGCTCCGTATCTCTCATATGAATCGAGGGGGAAAAACTCAGTTAGCGGAGAGGAAATTTAATTATTGTTCAGGCACTGATGTAGACAGCCTCCCATTCTTTCCTATAGGAAACCAAAGGGCGGTCCAGTGTCTCCCTCCTGTGGCCCAACTGGGCATTGCAGCCTCCCGTTGTTTCCAATGGGGAATTTAAAGGCCGCACCAGTGCTGACATCCTGTGGCCATTTCTGGGAATTGCAGCCTCCCATTATATCTTATGGGAAATCATCGCGGAATAGATTTGTGACACATAGAGCCAAATTTTTTTTGAAGAGAGGGGCGGGAGTAGTGTGACTCATAGAGCTAAAATCAGAAAGAGAGACACGAAGGAATGGTTATGTCCTTACGTGATAATAATTTTTAATCATTTTAATAATGTTTAATGATTCTAATACTCAACTTTTTAAGGAGGCGTTTGGCGACCTTTCCACTTAATTTCCTTTTTTCCCCTCTCTTTTTTGCCGCTTGTGTTATCCCGCTGGAGGGTTTGCCTCCCCTCCTTTTTTACTGCAATCTGTGGATTGGCCTTTTATTGTTTTGTTTTATTTGTTAACCGCCCAGAGTTCCAATTCAGAAGATGGGCGCTATACAACTGTTCTCAATAAATAAAAATAATAAATAAATACTTTTAATTATTATATGTTTTATATCATATGAGGTGGGGGTAGTGTGACACATAGAACGAAAAGGGGGGGGAAAGAGAGAGAGAGGATGCAGCTTAGGACCGAATAAACTATTTATTATCTATTATTTTGTGTTTTATTTTGCTTTATTGAAATAAATGTATTTCGAGGGGGGAAACGGAAGTGACGCATCGCAAGGCGGGGTTAATTGTGAGCCAGACCTTGGTCAAAGGAAAGAAAGGGTGCTCCTGAGCTGCTGCAGAGTGCCTTTAAGGCCACCTCCGTCCTCCTCGGCTCCAACCATCCTTCCCAGGCCCTCTATGCCCCTTCCTCCACTACCACTAAGAAGGGAACTCTCAAGTCACCCATAGGTTTGCATTTATTAGATTAATTAGATTAGAAAATAGCTCTATCTATCTATCTATCTATCTATCTATCTAGAGCTTCATATACTGCAGCCACCTAGCCCAAAGGCTACTCTGGGCAGTTTACAAAGTGCAGAATACAAATTATAAAACACCTACAGTAAATATATACAAGTCAAATACAAAGTTCTAATGTGACTATAATAAAAATTATAACCCTGAGTGGGCCAACCCTTTGCTCTGTCCAGGCATTGCTCTGGTCTGACAGGGTGGCTTCTCAATTAATTGACTGCTTAATTGGTTGGTTGTGTTTCTTGAATCCAGATTCAGTGTGTGGCCTCAACAGTTAAATTGTAAAGAACCCAGAGAGTGCTTGAAGTGCAATGGGGCAGTATATAACTAGAAGCAGCTTCTTTTTCCCCCACCTTGGGAGTCTCAT
The DNA here is from genome assembly GCA_029282475.1 of Phrynocephalus forsythii. Classification (NCBI taxonomy): domain Eukaryota; kingdom Metazoa; phylum Chordata; class Lepidosauria; order Squamata; family Agamidae; genus Phrynocephalus; species Phrynocephalus forsythii. The sequence continues at coordinate 8,662,221 of JAPFRF010000018.1, forward strand.
CTTGCAGCACTGTCTCTTGCTTCTCTTTTCCCCACCCTGGGAGTCTCATCATCTTCCGGCACTATCATTTCGTTTTTGCACTGCCCCAGCCATCTCGTTGTCTCTGGCTCATGGCAATCCCATGGACAAGTGACCTTAAATTAATCAACCCTTTCCCTCTCAGCTTCCTTGACTCTCCAGCTTTTCACACCCATACCTGGTGATCAGGAAGATAGAAAGATATAGACAGCCGCCCATTCTTTCCTATAGGAAACCAAAGGGCGGTCCAGTGCCTCCCTCCTGTGGCCCAACTGGGCATTGCAGCCTCCCGTTGTTTCCAATGGGGAATTTAAAGGCCGCACCAGTGCTGACATCCTGTGGCCATTTCTGGGAATTGCAGCCTCCCATTATTCCTTATGGGAAATCATCGCAGAGTAGATTTGTGACACATAGAGCCAAATTTTTTTGAAGAGAGGGGCGTTTAGGCTAGGGCTGCTACAAGGGGCCTTCCTTGATCCTACCTATCTATTCTAGCTAGTTGTTGTTGTGGCATGCTGCTAGAAAAGACAGGATTAAAAGCCTGATAAGTAAATAAACAAAAACATCTAATTTTTTTTTGGAGGGTGGGACCACGCACACTGAAAAAGTTAGATATACTGTACTGAGAACGGAAAGGAATCCAGGGTGAATAGGTTCCAGGGTGGCTGGCATTTGTTCAGTTGAATGGCCAGGCAAAAACACCCTTTAAGATACGATCCCCATCCTGAAGCTAATTACTGGGTTGTTATTTTGCTGACCATCTACATCACTGTCATAGAGAGACACCCCCCCCCACGACCACCACAAAAAAAAATCAAGTTTGGGCTTGTACTAGTTTTATAGGGATTGCAAGCTACTTTGGGAAAGTTATACGCAACGCGTTATTTACAAAAACGAGGGCGGAGATTTCGCCGCCACCGAGAGCCCCGCCATCTGCGCAGAAAGGAACCCAGAGCTAATTTTTCTTTTGTTTTCTTTTTTTTTTTTTAATGAAGCTACAGGATTCTCTGCAAAAAAAAAGTCACAGGTGTAGTTCTTTAAAAATATAACAACAATAACAATAATGCAAAAACCCCAGAAGGGGAGCCAAAGGAAAGAGAATCACATTTTCTCTCTCTCTCTCTCTCTCTCTCTCAGTTGGTGGGGGGCGGTGGAGGGATGCTCCCGGGCCCTTCCGTGGGGAGTGGCGGGCGCATCATGGGGGGCAGCGGGGCAGGAGGAGGGACGCTAGGAGCCGGGGGCAGCTGAGGAGGAGCCGGAGGTAAGGGGACCGGGCCGGCCGGTGGAGGCATGGGCGGGAGAGCCAGGCCTCCGGGCGGCGGCGGCGGCGGCGGGAGGTTGTCCGGGAGGGGCGGACGGGGAGGGAGCCCGTTCATCAGCGGAGGCGGAGGGGGCCTCTTGACAGTGGCTGGCCCGGCCGGGAGGCTCTGGGGAGCCAACAGCTTCTCCATCTTGAAATGGAACTGGAGGAAGAACTGCAAAGGAAGAGAAAAGTGGGTCAGGGGAACGGCCACCCGCAACCCAGACCGCAAGCGGTTTTTTCTGAGATGGAAAACAGAGAAGCATCGCCCGTCTTGGCCGGCTGGAACAGAGCCCGGCGTCCGCTTGACTTGACAGAGGGATCTTCCAGCTGGCATCCTACCATCTCGGGGAGAATGCTTTTTTGCAAAACATTTGCCAACGAGACCGTCTTTTAAACAACGCCATTGCCTTTTTGTCGGCTCGGGCAGGAGCTGCAGGGTTTCCAAATTAAAGTGTCTTCAGCTGACTGGGAAATAAACCGCCCAAATTCCCTTTGGGGGAAAATTGGCCGCAGTATACAAATGCAAAAATAAATACAGTGGACCCTTGTATAACAAACGGTTTGTATTACATAAAATCTGTACAACATAAAAAATTCCGGAGAGAGGGGAAATTTGCTCAACATAATCGCCTATGGGGAGAATCCGTACAACATAAAAATGGGATCGCTCCGTTTTCAATGCATTCCTATGGGAAATTTGTATAAAGGGAAACTTGCTTAACATAATTTCATTTGGAACGAATTAATTCCTTGATACAAGGTACCACTGTAATAATAATAATACATAAATAAATATAAATAATTTAAAACAATCGGGTGATGTGAGGTCAAGCCTCCCTTATGGCCTTGGTTTCCGTTGTGGGCAAAAGCATCGCACCTCTGAAATTCATTCGGATTTATGGCTTTTTTTTTTTTGCATGTTTCCCGGACAGGGAATCCCTCAAGAAGGGGTTTCCCTTCCCTTATTTGGGGTGAGTCCCAAAACCACTCCGGCCAGCTCTTCTCCCTAAAGGCACCGGATGACCTGGATTCGAACTCGCCACCCCTGGCTTCGTCGCCAGAGATCCTCGGCCCCCAGAAACGATCCGGCTAGCTGCTCAAAGAGGGGGAAAAGCCGCCCACCTCTCTTCACTGCAAAAAATTAGATTTCTAAACACAGCTAAGCTTATGCTGACCCAAAAGCCGGTAGGAACCGTCGCCCCCCCGGGGCGTTTTTACCTGTTTCGTTTCGCGGTTCCAGTGGGTCCAAAATTTCCCCTCTGCTTTGTCAATCTCCCGGCTCGGCACCTGGGAAGTAAAAGAGGGAAGGGACAGGGGTGAGTTTGGCGGAAATAAAATCCCTCCCGTTGAACAGGAAGCATCTCTAAAAGGAAAGGGAACGAAGAAAATCGGGGAGGAAAAATCAAGAATTTTCGACATTCAGAAAATGGAAGACAATTATCTCCCCTGGTCCTCTGGGTAAATCCAGCGTTGAGTTCCACTCCGGGGCAGACCCGTGGAATTAAGGGGACTCAGATGATGCCCACGTTTTGATATTTCCATGTTTTGCCCGCTCCCCCACCCCAAAAAAAGCCTCTCTTCCCTTTAAGCCTTTTTTTTAAAGCAAAGTGTTTTTTTAAAAGCAAAGTTCTGAAACAGCGCCTTAAAAGTGAAAGTTTTAAACACAAAGCATTAAAAAAAAACAGAGCTCTTAAAATAAAGTCTTTAAAAAAAGAAGCCCTTAAAAACAAGGCCTTGAAATTAAAGCGCTTCAACCAAGTCTGAAAACAAAGGGCTTAAAATACCAAGTTCTTAAACAAAGCCTTAAAAAAAATGAAAGCGTTTAAAAACAGAGCCTTTTTTTTAAAAAAAAAGCAGAATTCATAAAGCCAAGCCTTCAAAATCCAAGACCTGAAAACAAAGCCCCAACAAAGAACGCTTTTTAAAACAAAGCCTTAAGGCAAGGACAACCCGAAGTCTTTAATAAAAGTTCTTTCTTAAAAAAGATCGACTCAGGATTTTGAAACACCACTCAACTCCACGGTCCAAAAACAGTACCTGAACAACAACAACAACAACAACAACAACAACAACAACAACAACAACAACAACAGAAGAAGAAGAAGAAGAAGAAGAAGAAGAAGAAGAAGAAGAAGAAGAAGAAGAAAGAAAAAGAAAGAAAGAAAGAAAGAAAGAAGAGAGAAAGAAAGAAAGAAAGAAAGAAAGAAAGAAAGAAAGAAAGAAAGAAAGAAAGAAAGAAAGAAAGAAAGAAAGAAGAAGAGGAGGAGATGAAATAAGAATCGAGGCCACCTTAAAAGCGATGGTCTCGTAGGGTTCGGCTGCCATCAGGAGGTACTGCCAACGGCGATCCGGAGGTTCGATCCGCTGCTCGTAGGCCGACATAAACCGGTGCCTGGGCACGATGCTCTCAGCGATTTCCGGATAATCGATCTTTGAAGGAGGCAGGAGAAAAAGGGGGAAAGCCAAATTAAGAGAGGGTAATTCTCCCCGTGGGGAAGCAGGAGAGAGTCTTGGGACGGGCAGGACCTCACCTGGAAGAGAAGGCTTTGCTGGCTGCTTTCAGGGTCCCTCTGCTTGGTCACTGGATGAACAGAAATAAAGAGTTCTATGATTCTAAAAACCATATAAGAACCTAAGTTAACAGCCTTGCTGGAAAGAGGCCTCAGGCCCATCCAGTCCAGCGTTCTGTCTCACACAGCGGCTCGCCCTTTGCTTCAGGGTCTTCCCCAGCAGATGTCTTCACCTGCTGACGATTCCCCGCAAATGGCGTTGAGAGAGATCTCCTGCCTCTCTCTCTCCAACCCGGAGGTGGTCCTTAGGCATCCCATAATGATAGCCATTGAGAGACCCTTGTTCTCCATGAACGTGTCCAGTCCATTCTTAAAGCTCTCAAGGCTGACGGCTGTCACCACTTCTTGTGGCAGGGAGTTCCACAGACCAGTGACCCTCTGGGTGAAAAAAGTACTTTCTCTTATTGGTTTGAGATCTAGCACCCAAAAGTTTCATGCAGTGCCCCCTCGTTCTAGTGTTGTGCGATAGGGGAAAAGCAGCTTTTCCTTATCTACTTTGTCCACCCCGTGTATGATTTTATAAACTTCAATCAGGTCCTCTCTGAGGCGCCGTTGTTCAGGAGCGAAGAGGCCCAGCCGTGGCAGCCTCAGAGGGTCAGGAAGGTGTCCCAGCCCCGAATCCTTCTGGTTGCCGTTTTCCTCTGCACTTTTTCCATTTCCATAATATCCTTCTGAAGGGGATGGTGACCAGAACTGTACACAATACTCCAGATGGGGGCCTCGCTTTAGATTTTTAAAGAGGCAAAATGGCCCTTGCTGACTTATTTTCTCTACTCTACCTAATGATCCCTAGCATTGAGTTTGCTTTTTTCACCGCTGCTTAGGCCATATCGAGCAAGGCCCGGGTTCGAATCACGGAGCGCTGGCTGAATGCGCTCTGTCTCTCTCTCTTTCTGTTCCTGTCCTAGTCGTGAGGATGTAGGCAAGAAAGAGCAGAATAAGGAATAACGCTTAGAGACAGGGCCTACTTCACCCGGGGCGGCCGCATATACAGGGTGACATTCCACCGGGCCTCAACCCCGCACACCTCCCACAAGGAATTCATGGGGAGAGAGAGAGAGAGAGAGAGGCCCACCGGCCGTCCTGAAAAAATATCTTTCCCTTCTATTTTCAGAGACCGGTATCTTGTGAGGCTGGCGGCTGGACGGGAAAGAAGCCGCTCCCCCAAACTTTTTCGAGGTCAAACTCTGCTCGAAATGCCTTGATCCATAAAGGATCAAAGCCAAGTGGCCCAATTATACCTAACAACCACCCTCACGATTCTCAACACCAGGTGCAAACTCCAATAGGGTCAGGGAAAACCCAATGCACTTAAAGAGTTGAGAACCAACACACACCCCCAACAGACTTTTATATTTTCCACCTCGAGGGGCCCAGCTTTCTTTTAAATCTTTCCCCGATTATCCACTCCACCGCTGCCTACAAGGGGCTGCCTGACCCTGGGCGGACGCCAAAGAAATTTCACTTCTTAATTCGTTTCTCTGAACACCTCTCGGCCTCCGAGGTCAGGTGGGTTTGGAAAGGGCTGCTCTTCCCACAAGGCGCCCTCGCCCGGTGGAACTCCCTGCCACCAGGTTTTGAGCGGCTAGGGGAGTTGGAAGTGACACCCCCCCAAAAAAAAAACAATAATATCAAGTTTGGGGTTTTCCTAATTTTATAAGGGATTGCAACCTACTTTGAGCACTGCTGGGTGATGGGAAAGTGGGGTAAAAAGGTAAATAAAGAGCAAAACTTTGGAGGTTACCTTTGTAACCCGGCCGGCCGATCTTCACAAATTTCTTCACTTCCACCTTGACTTTTTCGGGGGCAGGCTGAGCTGGGGCTTCCTTAGCCTCTTTTGCTGCTCGTCGAGCTCTGTTTGGGGGAGAGAGAGAGGGAGAAAGGAAGGAAGACTTTAAAACCGTTCATAGCTGTAGTTTTGTGAGAGGCCGCCACGTTAAGTCTGTGCAAGAAAAGACCAAAACATGCGGGCACCGTAGAGAACTATGATATTCTAATGCAAGTGGGTGTGTCTATGCAATTAAAATATAATAGTTAGTCTTTTAAGTTTTGGCCTTTTATTTTGTTTGTCACAAACAGCAGCCATAAACCTAGCTACTGTCTCAAAACAGCAGTTTGGAGGTGGGTGGTCAGGCGTTCTCTCTTATCCACGGTTCTCATTATCCACGGGAAGGCCTGGAACCAATCCCCAGCGGATACCGGGGTCGTACTGTATATCTTAAATGTTCTGGGCTGTATCTTGTCTCTCGTTCTTGTAAGCCACCTTGGCTCCTTTACCAAGGAGAAAGGTGGGGTTAAAAAAAAATGCTAAATAAATAAATAAATAAATAAAAAAAACAAGACTTACAGGTTGGTCTGATGCTTCTTGCCCTGGGTGTGAGCCAAATAGCTTCCCTGCGGGACAAACCGGAGGCAGATTAGACGCAAAGAAAGCTCAACTCCAAAAATTACAAGCGAGCGAGAGAGAAAATAGATCAGCAGAAACCGCCTTGGCTTGGATCCGGCACCCCACCCCCCACTCCGGTACAGTCGGCTTCTCCGATTCTGGAAGGTTTCCCCCTCCTCATGGCCACTTCCACCCAGGGCGAGCAGGGACAGACACACACACAGACACAGACACACACAAACACACACACACACCTCATTGTTGTGGAGCGTCAAGCACAGCTTGCATTCGTAAGACCCCAGGTGGTTTTTCATAAAATACGGGTCCTGGAAAAAAAGAAAGAGAGGAGAAGAAGATGAAGCACAGAACCGGTCCAGGCGACGCACACACGGCACAGCGGACCGCGGGAGCGTCACTCCGACGGGGGCAGCATCGCATCCGATGCCTGGCTTCGTCCGTTTGTCCCAGAGACCTCTGGGCGTCGCAGAAACACTCCCGTCCTCCTCATGAAGAGCCATTGCCTCTACAAAAGGCCCGCTTCTGAAATGCATGTTGGCTTTCCCCCAAAAAAAGGGGTGATTTTACGCTTTCGGGGAACCAGGAAAGAGGCTCCCATCAGGGTGAAGGACCTGATTTTGTTATTTCTCTAAAACCGGGTGCTGGGAGCCCCCAAAAGCATCGACCCGTCCCCTGCCCCACCCCCTGAAGCAAAAACCCCGAGGGACGCCCCACCTTATTGATGTCTATGGTCTCCAAGGCCAGCTGCCTGAGTCTTTCCCGGCGGTCCCGGTTGCTCTCAGAGGCCGACGCCACCCCTCCGCTGCCGGTTTTCCCTCCCGGGCGGTGCTGGAAGTCCATGGTGGGCGGTTTGGCGTTCCCAAATTATCTCGGAATAGAAGACGAGCCCCTAAGAGGCAGGGAGGAGAAAGAGAGTCACATCAATCTGTCTGAAACCAGGTTTCGAGGCCCTGCTGCCCAACGGTCAGGGTGAGGGCTGGAGGTTCCCGATCAGTTTCAGAACTTAGTACTAGGCAACGTGGCGATTTTGGGGGAGACCACGAAGGGTCTCCAGTCTTTTGAGTCTATCCTGTGTGTGTGTCCCCCCTTTCTTTTAGGCTACCTTTACTTGTCCAGAGCTTAACCCTCTCCCTCCATAAATGGGTTTTTAAAAGGAATGATCATGGGGTTTAATGGCTTTTTAAAGGGGTCGGCATGGGAATGGCGTTCAATGATAGAGGCGGGAATGGCGTTCAAGGATATTTTCCCTGGGATTATTGGGGGAGTTGGAGTTGTTTTGTTATTTTATTCTCTAAACCACCTAGAGTTCCCTTTGGGGAAGGTAGGCAGCATCTAAATTTTGAAAACAAGACAATAAATAAACGGACCCCTGAAGGGTTTTCAAGGATAGATATGGGAACGGTTGGAAAGTATAGACTGGGGGGAATGGCGTTAAAGGATAAAACGTGTGCATGGCACTGAAGGGAGAGACACGTGAATGATATTGATAGATAGACACGTGAAGGGTTTGAAAGGACAGACAAGGGGGTGGTTTGAAAGGACAGACACGTGAATGGCATCAAAGGGAAAGACACGTGAATGGTTTGAAAGGGGAGACACGTGAACGGTTTGAAAGGGAAAGACACGGGAGTGGTTTGAAAGGACAAACACGTGAACGGTTTGAAACGATCGACACGTGAATGGCGTTAAAGGACAGACACAGACACGTGAACACCTTGAAAGGGCAAACACGTGAATGCTTTGAAAGGATCGACACGGGAACGGTGTGAAAGGATCGACGTGGGAATGGCATTCAAAGATAGACACGTGAATAGTTTGAAACGGCAGACACGTGAATGGGAAGGGAAAACCCCGGTGGGTTGGCTTGAGGACTAGAAACTTGACGAGGAGGCCGGAGACCCTTCGACCTTAAGCCCCCTCCCCCCCCTCCCAGCAAACCCTCTTCCCACGTTACCCCGCATTCACGCGTCGCTTCTCCCTCCCGCGGAACCCGAGCCAGGAGGAGGGCGCACTGCGCATGACCGGAAGCGCAGCTTCGGGGCGCAGAAAAAAAACCGGAAGCATAGAGCGCTGAGGGCTAGAAGGGCCGGCGCGCCCAACCACGTCGCGCTCGACGGCGGGCGGGGGGGGGCGGGGGAAGAGGAGAGGAGAGGAGAGGCGGAAGTGAGGGCGGGGCGCTTCCGGTTGGGTGAATGAAGGGGGGAGAGAAAGCGCGAGGGTCATAGAGTGTCGGGGGCTAGAAGGGTTTACCAACGGGTGGGGTAGAGGGAAGAGTGAGGCAAGGGGGGGAGAGAGAAGGGGGGCGGAAGTGAGGGGGCGTGGCTTCCGCTTGGACCATAGAGGCGGGCGGGCGGGCGGGCGGGGGAAAGGAGGGCTAGAGGGTCCCCCCAGGATGCGGTACAACGAGCGGGAGCTGCTCTCGCTCTCCCGGCAACCGGCGGAGAAGGCGGCCGAGGTCCTCATGCGGGGCCCCAAGAAAGGCAGCGGTGAGGGGAGGGGGAGGGGAGGGGGGAGGCAAGGAAGGGGGCGGGGACAAAAAAGGGACGGACGCGGCAGTGACGTCAACGCGGGGCGGGTCCTCCCTTCCTCGCTGAGGACTAGCGCCTTGAGGGGGCCGGGAAAGGTCTTCAGGCCAAAACGGAGCGCGCGCGGGGCGGGGCGGGGCGGAGGGAGGGGGGAGGAAGCCAAGGGAGGGCTTTTGGGGTTGAAGTGGGCGGCCCCTAAGTTGTATAGAAATAAATATAAATTTTTGAATAAAAGCGGGAGGGAGAGAGGGGGGGGCTTTATTGGGTTCCATTCGTTGACTTCCGTGGCAAAAGGACTCCTTTTTTGGGGGTGGGTGGGGGTGGGGGGCGGGGGAGGAGAGGCTAGATTTTGATTTGTTGTGTTTGTGCTGATTTGCTGATTTGTTCTTTTTATGATGAGGATGATTTGATTATTTGGCCTGATTGGATTAGTTTTTATTTACTATTTTGAGTTGTTTAACCTGTGTGGGTTGTTTTTTTTTTTATTTTGTATATGTACGTAAACCGCCCAGAGTAGCTTTTTTTTTGCTAGATGGTTGTGGTATATAAATCAAATAGATAGACAGATAAATAGAACAGAAAAGAAGGGATAGATAGATAGATAGATAGATAGATAGATAGATAGATAGATAGATAGATAGATAGATAGATAGATAGATAGATAGATAGATAGATAGATAGATAGATAGATGATTGATAGATAGATAGATAGAAAAAGAAAGAAGATAGGATAAATAGATAGATAGATAGATAGATAGATAGATAGATAGATAGATAGATAGAGGAAAGATAGATAGATAGATAGATAAAGGAAAGAAGGGATAGATAGATAGATAGATAGATAGATAGATAGATATAGAAAAAGGAAGGGATAGATAGATAGATAAGGAAAGAAGGAAGGGATAGATAGATAGATAGATAGATAGATAGATAGATAGATAGATAGATAAGGAAAGAAGGGATAGATGAATAGATAGATAGATAGATAGATAGATAGATAGATAGATAGATAGATAGATAGATAGATAGATAGATAGATAGATAGATAGATGGAAGGACCCTGGTGGCCCTGCGAGTGAGCAAAGGGGGGGAGAATTAAAACCATGGATTAACAATTTTTATTTATTTTATTTATTCCTCCTGGCCCCAAACCCTGTCCTTTCTTTCTTTCCCGGCAGTGGTGAAGAAGCGCCTGGTGAAGTTGGTGGTCAACTTTCTCTTCTACTTCCGGACAGACGAGGCCGAGGTAATGAGGCCAAGGTGACATTCGGCAGCCTTCTCAAGGGGCTAGTCCTCACAGTCGCATAGATTTATCTGAACGAAATGATAGGACTTTTAATTTTTAGAATATCTGAGTTAGGAAAAACAAAATTCTGATTTTAAAAAATATATATCCATCTGTTCCACAGCCCATCGGAGCATTACTCTTGGAACACTGCAAGATCGGCCGTGAAGACGGAAACGTCTTTTCCATCAGTAAGTCCTTTTTATTGTTGTTGTTGCTGTTGCGTTTACATGCTGCTTTCCTCCTGATAACGAGACCCAAGCAGGCGCTCGCTATCAAAAGAAATAAAATTAGAAACCTAAGCAGCTCAGCGTTTGGAAAAAAAAAACGAATTTATGCTCATTAAAATACAATTGATTAATTAACAGCAAGTCACAGAATCATGAGGAGACTCCCCACTGAATGGAATAGTAGTTGATCTCATGGCTCCCAAACGCTGAGGACTAGCAACGTGGCAGAGAGACACGCACTTCCGGTTCTCCGCCCACCCCGGTTTTGCAAAATTGCAGGCTTAGGGGGACGTCTCTGCAATTTTGTTTAAACTAAATAAAGTACAAGGGATTGGGTTTTGATGGCGGTATCGTTTGGGGGCCCACAGGTTTCCTCGAGGAACCGGAGAGGAAGTTCTACTTTGAGTGCGACACAGAGGAGCAGTGCCAGGAATGGATCGAAGTCCTCAGGCGGGCCAGGTAAGGGGGGCGGCGGCGATGCCGTTTCTTCCCCTTATATATACAGTGGTACCTTAACTGAAGAGCGGCCCGACTTAAGAGCAGAAAACTGGGTGTTTTAACGGCTGCCTTGTGAATTTCAGATTTGGTCTGCTCTAGTTACAAATGTTTTCGGTTTTTAAAATTAACGGTGGAGAAAATGTGCCGTGGGGCTGTTTCCCCCCCCCCCCAAAAAAAGCTGCTCTCCTGTCTATGAGCTGCTCACCTACCCAAAAAGCACCAGGGAAAAATCATCTCCTTTGCTCCGTTGCTGGCTTGTCCAGATGGGAAATTCTTATTTTCTGGGGCGGGGGGGAGGCAGGCGAACGGGGGGGAGAGGTGATTCTGAATCAAGAGCCGAGGGCCAGAATTAACTTTGAACGGACCCGGTTTTGTGTAAAAAACAGAGCGGGCTTGTGGGTCCCCCTCCATCGCTCATCTGTGTGTCGTCTTATTTCCCCTCCCCTCCCCTTTGCCCGCAGTTACGAATTTATGAGAAGCAGCTTGATTTTTTACCGGAATGAGATCCAAAAGGTGACGGGAAAGGTAAGCAGGTATTTGAGAGAGCGTCGGTCTTTGGGGGGGCGGGCGGGGGGGGCGCCTGAAACCCAAGGAGCCAATGAGGGCAGAAGGGCAATTTTGTACCGCATGAATAAAAATAGGAATAAACTAAATCCAACATGGTCGGGGGGGGGGCATCCGGATGAGAATACGAACTGCCCCGGGGATTTAAAAAACAAAACAAAACACCACGAGGTGAAGAAAGCTAGCCGTCGATTTTAAAAATGCCTTAAAAATACATACAAATGGGTGGTCTTGGAGGCATTTAGCTGCTAGGCCTTCGACCACAGGGGCATCTTTCCCGGATTGACGGTGACGAGAGGCACTGCCCAGAAAAAGACTTCTCGATTCTTGAGATTGGATGGGAACTGGGCCGTTTTACCGCCCGGGAGGAGAACCCGGAGCCCTCCTGGCAGGGTTTGGGTACGAACCACGCCGAGTCTTGGTCTGGATTGGAATGGCCTCTAGAAGGACCCTACCATTTCTGCCGTTCCGAGACTAGAACGAGCCCTGAAGGAGGTCCCACCACGCTTTAATAGAGACGTGAATCCTCCATTCTCAGCCCTGGAGCAGCTGTTTCTGGGAGGGGCGGATTAAGAATTTGGTAGAATAGACGTCATGCGGCTCCTGCGCCCCCCCCCCTGAATCTGCGTGTCGCCAACAGTTCCCCCCCCCTTTTAATGTCTCCTCTCCTCCTTGGGCAACAGGATCCGTTGGAACAATACGGCATCTCGCAAGAGGCCCGCTTCCAGCTAGGCGCACGGAAGCTGTGACGCTCAAGCCATCATCCTCGCCATCATCTCCGGGTTCCCGCCATGATCGCCTCTTTCTCCCTCGCTCTCGCCTGATGGCCACGAAGCTAACCAAGTGGCTTAATATCTTTTTTTTTTTTAAAAATGAACGTACTGGAGGATCTTTGTAACTTTCAGGTTATTGTTTGGGAAACCATCCCTCCGCTCGTGTCTCACACCGAGCTCGTTTCCTCATTGCTTTTGCTAACTTTTTTTTTTGGGGAGAAAGGAGCATAAGAAGGCCCCCAATCCTTAAAGTGACTTGATTTAAAAGAATCCATTGCTGTTGGTTCGATCCCAAGTGGCTTTTTCATCAGCGCAACGGATCCTCCGGGACTTATCGGAGGGCGGGCAGGCGCTGTTGAAATGTTCGGTTTAGGCCTACTCGCTCCCCCATGTCCTCCCTTCCTTTCTCCATCCCCACTTTGCTCCTCTTTCGCCCGGGCGTTATCCAGCCTGGCTGCTGAATGTATTTCCGAAAGCTGTGAAATTTCTCTGAGGGCATTTTGTGAAACTCCTTAGAAAGCCGGGGGGGGGAGAGAGCCAAACTAGAAAAGTGCAGCTTTGGCAACGTAGGAAGGTTTTAATCACAGATTTCCCAGTTTTACATCCAAAAGCAGGGCGTCTCGGGGTGGGCAGCACGCTCGTTTCCACCCCGCACGTGTGAAAATCAGGTTTGTTTTCCTTGGCGGTACGTCCGTCTGTATGTTTGTGTGTTTTACTTCCGTCCTAGATATGTACACTGGTTTTGTTTCCTCCTCAAAAGAAATAAAAAGGGCCCGTGTTTTTGTTTCTGCTGAGCACTTTAATGTGGAATTTCGCTATCCTAGACCGCCTTGTCAGGACGTTGTGGGTTAAGAGCAGCGAGCAGCTTTGACTTCACATTTAACGCCTCCAGACAGGCAGGGTGTTTCCGCGTCTGTCATCGCTTATGATCCCCCTTCTTTCCTGTTTTTTTACACATTTCTCTAAATTACGGTTCGTTTGCCGCTTTTTAACGAAGCCTCCTAGCTTTCCACGGCGCTTCATCCCTCCCATCTCGCGTTCCTTCCCCCCCCCACAAAAAAAAGCCTTGCTCTGCTTCGAAAAGACAGAAAACAAGTGCATTAAAATACCCATTTTTTTTAATATAAAGACAAAAACGTCAAAGCGTTTCTTTTAATTACAAATCAAGCAGGGAGGGGTGGGTGGTTCGGTGGTTTTTTTTTAAGAGCAGAGATTAGGGGAAGAGAACCTCAGAACGGGGTGGAAAATATATAGATTAAGGTCATTATTACGTACATATATACATACACCGAGAGATTTCACATGAGTTCTACAGAAGGAATTGGGACAAGTTTAAAAAAAAACAACTTTTCATAGAGCCAAGTTGGAAGCGGTGGAAGTGGGGGGGGGATGAGAACGACCCGAAAACCAAAACAAACCCAAGACAAAACCAAGCACACGCCGATGACAGGAGAGGAGAGGATTTTTTTAAAAAATAAATTTCATTTCCGCGGGCTGATGCGTTTACAAATCAAGTCCTTTAAGGAATGGAGCCGTCCCCGTTAGCGCCACCTCTAAGGAAAACGGGGACTCTTCCATTTAGAGATTGTATAAATAATTTTTTTGTATTTTTTTATTTTTACAAATGAATTCCTGAGCAACAGCGATGCCCCATCGCCGACTGGTTTTAGCTTTTTGCCCTTTCGGCTTCCTTTAAACCACCGACTTCTCCGGAGGGGAAAAAGCTAAATAAGAACGGTCCTATACAAGCAACGCCGCCGCCACCACGCCCCCGGTTGCTCCCGTCCCTTCCTCGTGGGAAAATAATCCACGCAGTCTCCCCCTGCCTTCTCAAATAATAATAATAATAATAATAATAATAATAATAATAATAATAATAATAATAATAATAATAATAATAATAATAATAAACCAGGAGGGATGCTCTAGCCAAACGCACCACCACTGTCCCGCCCAATCTCGTTATTCCCAAAATTATAAATCATCCATCAGTGGGGAGCTTGAAGGTTCGTTTTGAGGTGGGGGGGGGGGGAATCACAGGGCCCGAGGGTCTCGGGACAGAGTTAAAGGGAGGAAGGAAAATCAACGTACAGGGGGCCTCCCTTGCTGTTTGGAGCCCCCCCTCCCCCCCGGCTGCCCCAAGCCGTGTCATTCCAACTTCTGTTTCCAAAAGTTGAAATTTCGGCAGATTAAAAAGGGGAAATTCATCTTTTCCCACTCCCCCCCCCGACACAATTCCTGCTTGCCCATCCGCGTGGCCGCTAGGGACCACGCACCGGTCACCCCGTTAAAAACCTCAACGTCTTAATTTCCAGCACCATCTATGCTTTCATACCGGACAGGTCCCACAAGCGTGGAACACACAACCCGTTCGCTGTTGCTCGGCCACCGCGCACAAACGCACACACACACAAGGTGGGCGCCCCTGCATTAAAAGACCCGCATCTCCGGTTTAACAAGGCGAAGCCACGTGTCAAAGGATGGCCGGACGCCGCCCCCCCCCCAAAAAAAAACAAACCCGTGGCTTCGCGGGCTGGACCGTGCGGGGAAGAGCACAAATTCGCCCGGACGAAGGTTCGAACGCGGCATGGGTTCCACGGAGACGCCCAAGGGTGACCACGAAAGACGGAGCGCTAAACCAAGCGGGTGGTCAATCCAAATAAATGTGTTAGTTTTTCTTTTTTTTTTAAAAAAAAATCATTTTTAGCTACTTTATAAACACGGAACAACGGACACGCAGATGATTCGTGGCAAGGGCGAATTCGCCTGCGGACGTGGGTGGAAAGAACCGAAAACAACACACGGATAAGGCGGATCTCATGCTGGACACGGGCACCCCCACCCCCATAGCACCATATTCTGCACCAGAAAGGGTTCGGGGGCGCTTGTGGCCGAACTCATCAGGACGCCGACTCCCCCCACCCCGAGAACGTCCCGGCAACCGGAAACCGAGAGGGCCGTTTTCCGTGCAGAATTTCGCCGGGCCTCTCGAAAGGGGCGGCAAAGACACTCAAAATGTTTTTTTTGAATGTCCCCCACCCCCACCCCAAAAATGATCACAGTAGCAAATGGACTGATGTCAGCACCATCCCGCCCCACGGAGAGCAGGAAATTCAGTTTTGTGTTGCACCTTAGGCGAAGGACCACTCCACGGCCGAGTTTATTCCCAAAGAAAACCCTGCACGCATACACGTGTGTGTGTGTGTGTGTGTGGGCCAGCTGCCTGGGTCTACAGGCCGTGGGTTTCCCCCTTGCACAGGCTAAAGAATAAAACAATTTCGCTACCAAGTCGTGGGAAAGTCGAGGCTGGCGGCCCTCCAAAAACCTCAAGCAGCTAGGTTGAATGTCAAAGGTTTTCTGGAGGTCTTTCCAAGTTAATCACCCCCCAAAAAAAGGTCCTTTTTTAATTTTCTCTTCCTCCGGATCAGTTGCCCATCTGGACCGCGACGGAGCCGCAAAGATGTGCAAACCAGACACGTGAAAAGATCCCACCGACTCTACTGACCTCCTCCGCCACCACGGTTTTTACCGCCTTTGGGGAAAAAACCAAACCCCCGGCAGCCGCTCCCGGTTTCGCCCCGAACACGACCTGAGGACGCCGGTTTAGAGATCTGTAAAAGCGTGATCACGCAAGCACCTTGAAGCGGGGTGTGACGGGGGGCGGCGCGGGGGGCTTTGCGAATTCATGTGTGTGTGTGTGAGAGAGAGAGAGAGAGAGAAAGAGTGCAAAAACCCGGACGATTGTTTGGAACAACAGCGGCCACTGAAAGAAGGAAAATGATCAAGCAGGCACTTGAGAAAACCTTCCCGAAGTCGAACCCGCTGCACGCCTGGCTCCGTGGCACCGAGGATGAAAGAGAGAGAGAGAGAGAGAGAGAGACGCTCGGGGGGCTGGAATCAACCAAGCCCAAAGGACGCCAGGCGGAAAACATGCTCCGGTCTACTCACAGCTCTTCTAGGACACTGCCTAAAACGCCTGCTTCTTCAGAGACAGATAGCAAAGGACCTGTGCAGAAGGACACACTTTGTCCTCGCGTGCAAAAGAGAACATACCGCACTGGCGAGCCCTGGTTCGGCCCCAGGCCCGGCGGATTTTAAGACCGGATACTTCCTTACTGTCGTGCGACGCCAGGCCCTGGGGGGGGGGGGAAACACCACGTTGCCAACTCGGC
Organism: Phrynocephalus forsythii; assembly: GCA_029282475.1. Lineage (NCBI taxonomy): Eukaryota > Metazoa > Chordata > Lepidosauria > Squamata > Agamidae > Phrynocephalus > Phrynocephalus forsythii. The sequence goes on from JAPFRF010000018.1 coordinate 8,678,563, forward strand.
GGAAAAGACCCAGGATGGCCTCGAGATCACAAAATCCGAACGTCCCGCCCGGAAGGGGCAGAGCGCAAAAGCTCCCAAGACCTGAGTGGATGAAAAGGTTCAAGAATCTGAGTGGATCCTTTGCGCGCGCACACACACACACACAGACACACCCGTCCCGGATGGCTCAGGGCGGAACGAGCACCTCCGGAACTCTCCTGCCCCGGAGACTCCGAGGTCCGTCGTCCGGCGTGAAAAACGATTGGCCTCGTAGTCCCCACCGGGAGGGTCTCCCTCGGCCGGGGAGTTTTCGCACGCCTGCCCGGGGCTGCCTCCGGACAGGAACGCGTTGTGTTTCTGAACACCTCGGGGCCGGTTATGTTGCGTTTGCGGGTCCGTGTCCCCCCCCCCCGAGAGAACCATCGGGTCCGGTCGCCTCCCTGCTCCGGAGACGAGTCCAGGACGACGGGTCGGCCCTGCCGAAGTCAAAATAATTCGCAAGAATAAGAAACAGCTCCCGCCGCCGATTTTCCCGGTTTGGCTCCAATAATAATAACAGTAATAATAATGATAACCACAAAACAAAACAAAAAGCAACCCAGCCTGCTTTCTGCAGAAGCCGGAGGAAATAAATAAGGATTAAGAAGCCCCGCAGAGGAACGACGTTTTGGTTTTCAGCGTTGGCCATTCCTGCCAGGATGATTTTTTTAAAAAAATTTTTTTAATTAAATTAAAATTACCAAGAGAAAAAAGAAAAGAAAACCAGCACCAATGGAGAGGCACAGATCCTGTCCGATGTCAGTAGCACCAAAAGGGAAGCTTTTTTTTTTGTTACGTCTCTGCTAGCGTGCCCGGTCCATTTTGATTCCAGATCGATTTCGTGACTTCGCGGTTTAAAAGTTTACCCTTGTTGTTGTTGTTTTTGTGTGTGTGGGGTGTTTTGTCTTTCGGTTGTACAGCTGGAGCCAAAAAAGAGGATGTTGTTGTTGTTGTTGTGTGTGTATGTGGGTGGGTGTGGGTGTGGGTGTTTTGCAGGTTTAAAAATATATAAATATCTAAACTATCGTCAGTACAAGCGGGAACGGCTTCTAAGCGGGTTTCTTGGGCCAGTGGAAGGTCTCAATATCAATATATATATATATATATATTCACAGTAATATTTTTTTTCTTCCTCTGCTTCCAAGTGTCTGGCTGTTTTTTTTTTTTTGTTTCCGCATCGCATTTTTGTCCAGTAGTAAAAAGAACGGGTGGGAGACCGAAAGAGGGAACGAAAGAAGGCGTCCGAACCCGCTCAGTCGCCCGGGGATTGGTGAGGTGATGGCGGCACCTCGGAGAAAGGATGACAAAGCCAAGAGATGTTGGTCCGGGTTGTCCGTTGCATAGGTCACACGACGGGCGGGAGTGCAGAGCTGAGGTAGAAATCTTAGTTACCTGCCGAAGAAAAACAGGAGTCCGAGTCAAGTCAAGGCGTTCCCGTTGACGAAACCAAGAGAAGTCAGCGAGAGACCGGGTGGGGTGGGGGTTTAAAATCGCAACTTTAAAAAATTAAACGCCGTTTCCAATCGAAATGGAAGTTTATTTTTTAAACTTAAATTGTAGCATTTTTAAAGTTTAAATGATTTTGAAATTTATTTTTTTAAAATTTTAAAATTTAATTTTAAAAAATAATTTTAAATTTTAAATAATTTTTTAAAAAATAATTAATTTTAAAAAAACGGTTTCAATGCATTCGGAAGTCAACCCAATCCACCCTTGACCAAAAATGGTTCTTCCCCCGCCCACCACGGGGTGGGGTGGGTGGAGGATCTCGGACTACCGCTCCCATCCACCCCAGGAAGAACACTTGGGCTTTGGCAGTCCATGAATGGCTGCAGAGGGTTGGATCCTTTGGCTGCCCAGCCAGAGGTTGGGGGGTTCGAATCCCCCAAGGGGGCCTCCTTGATGGAAAGGATTGGATTATCTCTAGGGTCTCGTCCAGTTCTAGGATGATGATGGCGATGATGATGATGATTTACACAGAAGATCATTGAGGGGAAGAGACACAGAAGCCAACACCAGTGTCAAAGAGTGCTGTGGACCCAATTCAACTGGGGGGGACGGGGGACTTAAATTATCTCTGTTTCCCACCTGGATGACTGAGAATCTTCACAGACACACTCCGCCATTCATCGCCCTCAAGCGAGGCAAAACTGAACGGCCGGTGCCTTCTCGTTAGCCAGAAGGGTGAAATTAGAGCCGGGACAAGGCATATGAATTTCACCCCGCATTATCAAAACGGGCCACTAGAGAGAAGCAGAGAGCATGCAATGAATGCCTGTTTGTGAACGCAACATGTTCTCCGGTGCCTCCTAGTGGCCGGTTTTGGTAATGCATTTGAAAATATTTTTTCCCTCCATTTCACAATATGAATTGGGGGTGGGGGCTGCTGTATATTTAAATAAATCAAGCGGCACCCAGAACGTGGAAGGGCGGGGCTGATTTGACTTCTTGGTGGGGTCCCACCAGGACTCGTGGGGTCCAACAGGCTGGTAAAAATGCTTGGGGCAGCTGGGGGGCAGGGGAGAGACAGGGTTATAGATGGATTAATGTTGTGGGGCATCTTTCTCTGTCTCACACACACACACACACACCATCAAGGCCACTGTTTCGGGGCGATACCCCTGCAGAAAACAAGAAAAGCAACGCAATCACCCACCACCTCCTTGGAAACACCTTCTCCGCCTCACACCTTCCAAGGGAGCGAGGATTTTGGATATTCAAGCTGGCCCCACTACAGGTCGTCCTCTCAGGGTCTCCGGACGCTGGCCCTTTGGGGTCCTATAAGCCCTGAAAATGCCAGGGTTCTCCCCCTTAGATCTCGCGCCACCTGCCCTTGACTGACCCCCCGAACCGCTGTACCCCCCGCCCAACACCTGCCTTCCCGCCAAGCTCCCCAACGCCCCTCCTTACCTTGCGGCACCCGGTCGGCTTAATAAAGCTTAAGCCGGGATTCGTGGGTGGTTTTTTTTTTTTTTTATCGCGGCTTAACCCCCGGGAGGTGCGGCGAGGCAGCGAAGGGCGGCTGCATGCCCAGAGCGACCCACACGGAGGGGTTGGCTTGCGGGAGGCCCGGCC
>JAPFRF010000018.1:8686655-8701655 GCA_029282475.1 Phrynocephalus forsythii
ATGGGGCGGTATGCAGATTTAATAAGTACGCAAGCAAATAAACAAGCAAGCAAACGGTTGCAAACCCACCTGGCTGGCTGCAGATGAAAAATTGTGACAGACAGACAGACAGACAGACAGACAGGAAGGAAGGAAGGAAGGAAGGAAGGAAGGAAGGAAGGAAGGAAGGAAGGAAGGAGATGATGGATGGAAGCTGATTGAAGAAAGGAAGGAAGGAAGGAGCTGATGATGATGATGAAGGATGGATGGATGGAAGCTGATGATTGAAGAAAGGAAGGAAGGAGATGATGGATGGATGGATGGAAGCTGATGATTGAAGAAAGGAAGGAAGGAAGGAGCTGATGATGGACGGAAGGAAGGAAGGAAGGAAGGAAGGAAGGTGTTGATGGATAGATGGAAGCTGATGACTGAAGGAAGGAAGGAAGGAAGGAGCTGATGATAGACGGAAGGAAGGAAGGAAGGAAGGAAGGAAGAGGAGAGAGAGAAAGAGAGAGAGAGAGAAGCAAAATGAAAGGGAAAAGATAGAAGGAAGGAAGGAAAGGAATAGTCAGCCATAGTTGACCAAGTCGGCCGGGTCTTCAAAGAACACCAGAGGACCTCTCACCATGGAGTTGATGTTCAGGGCGATCCGGACGGGTGCGCAAAGAGCCCGGCCACGGCGGGCAAGGACTTCCGTTTCGGGGAGACCCCGGAGTTGGCGCCCGGCCCGCCCGCAGAGGAACGCTTCCGCCGGCCACGTTTCTTCCCGTCGTGGGGGTAGCCCGGGCCGCCCTCCATCCGGCCGCCGGGTGCCAGGAGGGGGCTGTGCTTGTTGGAAGGGGAACACTTGATGGTCCCGGTGGCCGGCGAGATGGTGAAGACGATCCTTCTCTTGGGGGTCGGAGAAGGGCGGATCCGGTTCGCCCCGGGCCCCATCGGCGAACATCTTCTGGGCCTCCAGGTACTGCAGCGCCCCGGCCGGGCCTTGGGGAGCCCCGTTCAGCCTGGGGCTGGCCGGGGGGTGCGAGGCCGGCGAGTTCTGGCCCGAGGTCCGCGAGGCGGGCCGGCCGAGCAGCGAGGGGTGCTGAGGGGTGGAGCTGCGTGAGCCGGACGAGTTGGGCACGCTGCCCGCACTCGAGACGTCCTCCAGGGCGCCGTGGTCGAGGCCGTGGCCCAGCGAGGCGGGGCTGTTCGGGAAGGTGCCGTTGAGGGACACGTAGGAGAAACCTGCACATAAGAACATAAGAACCTAAGAAGAGCCCCTGCTGCTGGATCAGGCCAAAGGCCCATCGAGTCCAGCTTCCTGGATCTCCCAGGGGCCCCACCAGATGCGTCCGGAAGGAGACGATGATGTATAGAAGGAAGGAAGGAAGGAAGGAAGGAAGGAAGGAAGGAAGGAAGGAAGGAAGGAAGGAAGGAAGGAATTGATGATGGATAGAAGGAAGGAAGGAAGGAAGGAAAGAAAGAAAGATCCATCCAGGTAGGAGTGGGGGGAAGGGAATGCACAGCCCCAGATGTGCGAACCAGCACGGATCTCCAAATCGAGGTTTGATGCCTTGTCTCTATCCGCCGCCGCCCTTAGAACGACGTCGGCTCAGCCGGGCGCCGAGGGGAACTCGAAGAAGAAAGAGGAACGGGGTGGGGTGGGGTAGAAGGCTTACCTGAGGTAGCCAAAGTCGGTGGCTTGTTGCCAGTGGCATTGAGAGAACTAGCACCAAACGGCTTTTCAAGGGCGGAGAAAGCATCTCGGTTCTGGTGGATCGGGCTCGGGGTGCTTCTCTAGGGGGAGGAGGAGGGAGAGGAGGGAGAAGAGAGAATTGAGCGAGGGGGGGAGCGCCAGGGAGCGCCGCCTAGCCTGAAAACACTCAAGTCGGGCCGAAAGGACCCGTCTGGGAGACGTCTAGGCCAGGGGTGCCTGAACTTTTTGCAAGGAGGGCCCGATTTGGTGAGGTGAAAATGTGTTTGTGGGGGGGCGACCATTCCGTCGCATTTGGCCCCCGGGCCGGACTTTGGACAAGTCTCTGTAACGTGCAAGGAGGCGGGGGGGGGAACGCTGCAGCAACGGAGCCGGGGGCGGGTAGGCTGGGCAGGTGGCTGGGGGATGGACAGAGGCATGGAGGGCAGGCAAACCCTAAAAGGGCAAGCTGACGCCTCCATCCGGCATGGGGAAGGGCCAGCTGGCGGGGATGCAGGACAGGCTGAGCCGGTGGGGAGAAGAGGCCGCGGGCCACTTGAAATTTGAAAATGGGCCGCATTTGGCCCCTGGGCCTGACTTTGGGCATGCCTGGTCTAGGTAGAGAAAATGGCGTGTTTGGAGGGTTGGGGAGAAACAGGGCTGGGATCGGGGTTGAAAGAGGGCCATCTGCAAAAAATTAAAACCCAACCAACCCCAGGGGAGTGGCCTGAATTCTGGCAGCGGAAGGAGAGGAGGAGAAGGGAAGTGTGCACCGGCGGGCGAGTGGGAGAATCCAGCCCGGGAGGGAAGGGGAGGGAAGACCCGGCCAAAAAAAAAGGGGGGACAGAGGAGGAGGAGGAGGAAGAAACGAAACCGGCGTGGACTCACCACCTTCTCGGCCCGGCTGGGGAGGACGACGCTGGCCAGGGGGATGCTGACGGGCAGCTTGTTCGGCTGGACCGTGCTGAGAGGGATGCTGATGGGAAGGCTGGTGATGGTCTCCCCCAGGTGGCTCGCCGGCGTCCGCTCGCGCGCCGCCTGCAGGAAAGTGCGCGCTGTCTCCTGCAGCCCGGAGGGAAAAGCCCTGACACCCACCCACCCACCCCCCGCAATCCCCACCACCCCAACCCACTAAAACTGCCTTTTTTGTGTGTGTGGTTTAGGTCTCTGGTTCGAGAGCCGGGGGTCGGGGCTTCGATTCCCCCCCCCCCAAGTGCCTCCGTTAAACTGGATGATCCGGGAGGCCCCTTCCAGTTTTGCTGTTCTAAGAAGACGACAACGGAAAGCCCCTTTATCTGACGCCTATTCAGGGCGGCCCGAAGTCTTGTCAGCAGGACTAGGGGGGTGGGGACTTCCGTTTCATGTGGCAGAGAGTTCCGCCGGCTAGGGACAGCCTTCCGCAAACGTCCCCACGGCAGCCACACTGGTTAGGCTCAGAGGGCGGTTTCCCCCCCCCTTCCCGAAATACCTTATTTATATTTATTTAATTTGGTTTTGGGTTTTTTTTGTATTTATATACCGTGCCAATTTCCCAGTGGGAACTCTGGGCAGTTCACACGAAAACACAAGAAATCCACAAGATAATCACGGAGAAGACAATGATAATAATAAAATAAAGGGGGAAATGCCCTTAAAAACCAAACCTGAAGGACACGCAAGGGGTTTGCCCACCGGGACCAGGGGCGACCCAGATGACACACCGCCCAGGCGCCCACCCACTCAACCCCCAGCGGCTGCTTGGAAAGGCACCCCCCGGCCTCTTCCTTACCTTCTCATTCGCGGCCGGAGAAGAAGGCCGGTTTTCTAGAGGGCTCATCTTGATGCCGTTTGGGACGGCGGGGCTGGGGAATGCCAGCCCGTTCTCTTTCGGCTGCTCAGTTCTGGGGTGGAGGGGAATAAAAATAAAAATAAATACAAATAATAGCCGGCACAGCGAGACAGAGCAGGCAGCGTGGGGTTCTCGCGGCTGTCGGAAGGAGGAGAAAGACACAGGGGTAGAATCATAGAATCCTAGAGTTGGAAGAGACCTCCAGGGCCATCTAGTCCAACCTCCTGCCATGCAGGAACCTCCATCACAGGATTCCCGACAGATGTCCATCCAGCCTCTGCATAAAAACCTCCTCCAAAGAAGGAGACTCCACCACCCTCCTTTGTGGCAGCATCTTATTCCACTGCCAAACAGCTCTGACTCTCATGAAGTTCTTCCTAATGTTCAAATGGAATCTCTTTTCCTGTAGTTTGAAACCATTGCCCTGAGTCCTAGTCTCTGAAGCCATGGAAAACAAACCTGTTCCCTCTTCAATAGGACATCCTTTCAAATATTTAAACATACCTATCATATCCCCTCTCAGTCTTATTTTAGAAAGGCTAAACATTCCCAGTTCCCTAAGTCGTTCCTCATAAGACATTTCCTCCAGACCCTCAACCATCCTGGTCACCCTCCTCTGCACCCGCTCGAGGTGGTCAACATCCTTTTTAAATTGAGGCGCGCAGAACTGGACACAGGACTCCAGGTGGGGTCTGACCAGAGCAGAAGAGAGTGGTACTATCCCTTCCCTTGATCTAGACACGATGCTTCTGTTGATGCAACCAAGAATCGCATTGGCTTTCCTAGCCGCCGCATCACACTGCTGGCTCATGTTCAATTTGTGGTCCACCCAGACTCCCAGATCCCTTTCACAGGTACTATTCTCCAGCCAAGTATCCCCCATCCTATATCTGTGCAATTCATTGTTTTTACCTAAATGTAGCACCCTACATTTCCCTCGGTTGAAATCCATTCCGTTCCAAACACGGTCTTCCGGACGGGGTGGGTTTTTACGTCCGGGAAATGGGTTCGCCCAGCATGGGTTCACCCTTCAAACCTCAGCGTACCCCCCCCTCCTCCTCACCTCGGGTGGCTCTCCTGGGGTGCCCCTTTCCCCCCACCGACGTGGTCCTGGTTCAGGTGCCTCCGCAGGGCGATCTTGGCCGGGGAAAAGCGGGTATAATCCGGCAGGGATAAACCCGACGCTCTCTCGGCCTTCTGCCGCCCGCCGTGGCTCGGGGTGCAAGGGACGATCTCCTGATCCATCATCGGCGGGGCCGGGTACTGGGGGGTGCTGGGCTTGGAAGCGGGGCGCCCCAGGGCGTGGTGGATCTCGTACGGGGCGGCGTGGCCGTTCATGGAGAGCTCAGGGCTCATGCCGTTGGGCTGGGCCGGGGGGAACCGGCCGGGCCCTTCCAGCTCCAGGGGGAAGAGGGCGGCGGGGTCGGCCTCCGGCTCCCGGCTCGGGTGGCTTTTCTGGCGGGGCGGGGCCGGCAACGCCTCCTCCGGGGGCATGCAGGACTTCAGCTGGAGGAGTTCCTGCTGCCGCTGGCTTTTCTCCAGTTCCACGATGCTGATCTGGACAAGAAAGGGACGAGGGAGAGGTTTTTTGGAACTGAACTCGTCAGGGAAACGAGCGATTTAAAAAAAACAACCTAGAATGACATATTTTCACGACTGTAGTTCTCAGAGGTCGCCACTGGAGGGAGACAGAGCCCCGCCTCCCTAGTGGCAGCTTCTGGTAATGCACGTTGAAATCGCACAGTTATTTTCCCATGTACAAGACTACATTTTTTTGGTCTAAAATTGTTCGAATAAATTTGTTTGTTTGTTTGTTTGTTTGTTAACCGCCGGATTTTCCCGAAGGAACTCTGGGCGGTGTACAACACGTCGCAAAGACAACTCGCTCAAACGTACAGACATCATACATAGAGGATCAAATACAATAATAAAAACATAGCGGTTGTGATAACAACATAGAAAAGAACAAATAAAAAACAACAACAATATGCATAACACATCCATCGCCAAACTACACAATCCCAAAAATTGAGGGGACTCCTCTTATGAACGGGATTAAGCCGAGGAGAGACCCACCCAGTTGCAAAACTGTACTTTTGGGTTGGGAAGCGGGGGGGGGGCGTCTTATAGATGGAAACAAATAAAGGTACTCTATCTGGTTCGTTGCTTTGATCATACTACGAGCGGCATTGCTGCCAGATGGGCGGGGGAAACCCAATAAATAAACATAGCGGTTGCTGTTATCCGCGGTTTTCAGCATCCGCTGGGGAGCAATCCTGCCATAGACACAGGTGCCCTCCTGGGCTTCAAATCGGGGGTGTTGACACCCGCGCTGAACCTCTTTTTTTACCTGCAGTTCTAAGCAATGTTTCTGCTTCTCGGATATCTGGTTTTTCAACGTTTGCTTCTCTTTCACCAGATTCTCCAGAGAAAGGGTGGACCAGTCCAGCCTCAGCTCTTCGCATCGGGCCTTCAGCTGAAAAGCCGAGGGGTGGCAGGACAGAAAAAGAGAGAGAGAGAGAGAGAGAGAGAGAGAGAGAGAGAGAGAGAGAGAGGCGTCAGCTGGGAGGCGGTACAGTTTGCTTCGCTTTGAAGAGATCCTGAGTTCTACACCGGGTATGTTTAACTCCGGGATACACTTTTCAGAGGTCTGGTTTAATGGCCGGTTTTCTTTCTTTTTTTAAAACTTATTTTCCTATTGACAATCCACTTAAGATAACACATACCACCTAACATAGCTTGTTGTACATATAATGCAGAACAACACAACAAAGTAAACATTGTTAAACTATGCAACAGTCCAACCAAAATTCCAATTTATCCAATTTAACTTCTTTTGGATAAGATCGGAGGTCAGTCCGGGTTGCCATATTTTTCAGAAAGGTATCGTGTTTTATCTCTCAGTTTTTTCCATAACTGCTACTTCCTGTATCCGGTTTACAAATTTTGTCAGTGAGAAACCCTGGGAGAATTTCCAATCCCAAATAACGGCCATTCTGGCCACGCCCGTGAGAATTGCTATTAATTCTTCATTACCGAGTTTTTCATTTTCCCCAGTAAATAATGAGAACAATAACAACATTTCATTTGGAACTATTTTCTGTTTAGCTGGTTTCTCTATCCAGTTAAGAACCTTATTCCAAAATGTATTCTCAAAGGCTTTCACGGCCAGGATAGTTGTTGAGAGTTTTGGGGGATGTTTGGCTACGTGTTCTGCAAGATTTTCTTCCTGACGTTTCGCCAGACTCTATGGCCAGCATCTTCAGAGGGGGCAACGAGCTCAGGGAACTAGGAGTTATCTCTGTGCTCTGGATCGCTCAGGGAACAAAGAGAGAACTTCTCTTGAGAACTTCTCTCTGTGCTCTGGGTTATAACAGTTCTCTCTGTGCTCTGGATCGTTATTATAACCCAGAGCACAGAGAGAACTCCTAGTTCCCTGAGAGCCTTGAGAACTAGGAGTTCTCTCTGTGCTCTGGGTTATAACAACAGTTCTCTCTGTGCTCTGGATCGTTATTATAACCCAGAGCACAGAGAGAACTCCTAGTTCCCTGAGCGCCTTGAGAACTAGGCGTTCTCTCTGTGCTCTGAGTTATAAAATGCTTCTATATTTGAGCACGCCAACCACATACGCTCTAAAGAACCTTTACACCCGCAATTACGCCAACATGTTTCATTTCTGAGAGAGACGCCAGTCACGCCTCGAGCCCAGGGAAGGATGGCATATCTGCGCGGTGGATAAATAACAACAATGCCCACCGCATTAAGAACGGCCCCTCTGCCCGCCCTCGCGAGATCACCCACCAGCTGTAAGCTCTGGTTCCTGAGTTCGCCGTTGTCTTTCTCCAGCTGCTTGGTCTGTTCCTTCAGCTGCTGGTTGTGAGCCGAGATCTCTTTCTGCGCCTGGATGAGGTCGTTGTAAGTCAGGGCCTTCACGCCCAGCTGGAGGCGGAGAAGAGAGAAGGCGGTTTTAGACCGCACTGCATGTCCAAAGCACTTAAAAAATAATTAACTTCTCGCTAAGATCTCATTGGCTTAATATCTTTGTTAGATGACTATGGAGTTTCAACCGAGGGGAGTTTTGGAACTCTCCAGATGTATTCTCGAAGGCTTTCACGACCAGGATCTGATAGTTGTTGTGAGTTTTTTCTGGCTGTTTGGCTGTGTTCTGGAAGCTTTGTTTTTCCTCTGGCATCTTCAGAGGGCAAGGAGCTCAGGGAACTAGGAGTTCTCCCTGTGCTCTGGGTTACAATAACGATCCAGAGCACAGAGAGAACTCCTAGTTCCCTGAGCTCCTTGCCCTCTGAAGATGCCGGCCACAGATTCCAGCAAAACATCAGGAAGAAAAACTTCCGGAACACGGACAAACGGCTCAAAAAAAAACTCACAACAACTCTCCAGATCTCTCCATGAAAGAAAGGGGATGCAATATTGCGGGTGAGGGCGGGCGATCTGAACTGTCTTTCTGGACGGGACAGCCGCAGCTCTCGAAACCCAGAGGGTCACCGTTAGTGGCTGGGAGCGATGGACTTCATTCCCGCCTCTTGGCTTGGCTGGCCACCCTCTCTTGGGAAGGACGCTTCCGACGTCTGCCCGATGGGTTCGGGTTCAGAGGGATCTCCGTTTGGGAAGCGGGCTATTTGGGGTGGGGGTTGCGTGGGCCAATCGCACCAGGCTTGGGTCGCCTCTGTGGGCTAAGACATGAGTTATGGGCTCCCTTGGTGGCCCCGAGATGGGGAACAGGTTAATTTTCTTTTGGGGGATTCTGGGAGCCAAGGTCGAAAGGGGGAAGGAAGCCTTGTCAACGTTGCTCATCGCGTGCTATTACTGGGACCAGCAGCTGTGGCATTTCAACCATCTCTCTCTCTCTCTCTCTCTCTCACACACACACACACACACACACACACACACACACACACACACAGGGGCAGCCTTGATCATGTACCTCGTCCAGTTTCTGCTGAAAGAGCCGGTTGATTTCTTCTTTCTGGGCCTGACAGTGAGAGAACAACTGCTGCGCCTTCCCTAGCAGCTGAGTATTCTTCTCCTACAAGGGGGTGGGGGAGAAAGAGAAAGGAATTTAAAAACTCAAGGCCGTGGAAAATAGCCCTGAAGACATTGAGTCTTAGTTAGCTAGCTAGTTAGTTAGCTAGTTAGCTAGCTAGTTCAGTAGGTAGGTAGGTAGGTAGGTAGGTAGGAAGGAAGGAAGGAAGGAAGGAAGGAAGGAAGGAAGGAAGGAAGGAAGGAAGGAAGGAAGGAAGGAAGGAAGGAAGGAAGATCTGATGGATGGACAGATGGACGGAAGGAAGGAAGGAAGGAAGGAAGGAAGGAGCTGACGATGGATAGAAGGAAGGAAGGAAGGAAGGAAGAAGAAGGAAGGAAGGAAGGAAGGAAGGAAGGAAGGATCTGATGGATGGACAGATGGACGGAAGGAAGGAAGGAAGGAAGGAAGGAAGGAAGGAAGGAGCTGACGATGGATAGAAGGAAGGAAGGAAGGAAGGAAGGAAGGAGCTGACGATGGAAGGAAGGAAGGAAGGAAGGAAGGAAGGAAGGATCTGATGGATGGACAGATGGAAGGAAGGAAGGAAGGAAGGAAGGAAGGAAGGAAGGAAGGAGCTGACGATGGATAGAAGAAGGAAGGAAGGAAGGAAGGAAGGAAGGAAGGAAGGAAGGAAGGAAGGAAGGAACCGATGATGAAAAAGAAGAAAGGAAAGAACTGATGAGTGAACAGAAGGAGTTGCCGATGGAAGGGAGAGGGAGAGGGAGCTACCTTTTCCTGTTCCAATAACTGCTGGAGGTTGGCTTTGTACTGCGGGGTCTTCATGTAGGCCATGAACTGCATGTACTGGATCTTGAAAGAGTCTGTGAAGGTTGGCGGGAGAGAAAAAACAAGAATGAGAGAGAGGGAGGGGGGGTCAGCCCAGCGTGCCACCCACGGCCGTCTAAACCCCCGCTAGACAAGCCTCCCGCCAGTGCCTGCCTCTCTCCACCCCGGGGGGGCGGCCTCTTCCTTTGGCCCTTCCCTAAATTGTGTGGGGAGATTCCTAGGGCCGATCGATTGCCAGGAAGCGCCGGACCCTTAAGGGTCATTTTTCGACCCCCACCACCTCGTCCTCTTTCGGGACGCTGGACCTTTCGGACATCTGCCAAGCCACGATGAGCGGCTGAGGGGTGTGTGTGAAAGAGCCCCTCGCTGAGATCTGACAGAGAGGGCGAGGAGGCCAAGAGAGCCGCGTTTCGGCCCCAAAGGCCACCGAGGGCCTTGCGGTGTAGGCCAGTTTCTCCAGGGTTTGGGGAGGGAGGGCAGGAAGGGGGCGGCGGTTGGGGTGGATGAAGCAGCAAATGTTTTAAGAAAGGAACAGGAGCTTCTCAGCTGCGGTCGAGAGACCTCTCGGGGAGTGGGGCGGCTATAAAACCTTGTCAATCAATCAATAAACAAACTGGAAACCATCAATAAGCGCTAACGGGATGGATGGCTCAAGGGTTTTTCGGCCTCTCGACGCAAAGCCAGGGACATGGGGGGGGAGTTCGAATCCCGCGCCGGGCCCGCCTTGAAAAGGGTCGAGTGGACGATCGACGCTTCCAGCTCTGCAGTTGAGGGGCGATGGGTGTTCATCTTCTCAGAAGGGAAAACGAGGCGTGGGGGGGGGAGAGAGAGAGAGAGCGGCCGTGTGTTTTGGGGGTGGGGGGAGAGGAGGCAGCCCCTTACCGAGCAGCTTCTGAAGCGCAGGGGGAGTGGGGGTCACCAGCAGCTGGTTCGACGGGTGCCGCTGGACTTTCGGAGGTAGCTGGTAGAACGGGCCGTGCGGGGACCGGTAGGCATCTGGGGGGGGGGAGAGAAACACAGGCCTGGGTCAGCCACGCCGGTATCCAATTTCTCACCGGCTTTCCAAGGGCGCGCAGGTCAGGCCACCTGGAAGGCCTGCAATGCTTTTTTTTTTTTTTTTTACAATTTCTCTTCTTTATATAAAATATAGATCCGCCCTGCCTTTCCCCTTTAAAAGGTGGTTTTAAAAGACAGCCTCGGGACGCTAAAAACAGCCCACGGCGCTACGTTCGGGAAGGGTCCCTTAAAGACAGCCCTGCAAACGGCAAATGCAACGTTGAAAACACAGGCTCTGAGCAAGAAGTCCAACTTTAAAAAAAAAAAAAAGCCCCAGTTGGGCAACCCGTCAATTAAGGAAAAGCCCTAATTGCCTTCCTGGTTTGCTTAAGGCAGTGGTTCTCAACCTTCCTAATGTTGCAATCCTTTATTACAGTTCCTCGTGTTGCGGCGACCCCCTTGCCCTGCTCGGAAGAGGCCTCGAGCCCCCTTTGGCGGGCTACTGCCGCAGGCGCCATAGAGAACTTCCTTCTACAGGCACCCTCGGCCAATCGCCGCCTCCGGTGCCCTTGACTGACACCCCCTCCAACCTATCGCGCTGTGACTCACTCTCCCCCCTTCCTCCTCCTCCAGACCCAAGCTGTTGGTGCCTTTTTTCTTCCCTGGCTCATGGCGACCCCTGTGAAGGGGTCCCGACCCCCAGGTTGAGAACCACTGGCGTAGTAGAGAAAGAGAGCAAACGGGGGGAGGCAGTCAGGTCTCCAGTGGGAGGGAGCGCCACAGCCTGGGAGCAGCCACGGAGGAGGGCCTCTCCCGTGTCCCCGCCAAACGCACCCAGGCAGTCTCCCAACAGGAGAGGCGGTCCATCGGTTGGCGGCAATCGGTTAAAGCAGTGGTTTCTCCACCGCTGGGTCCCCAGAATGTTCCTGGACTGCAACTCCCAGAATTCCTGGCCAGCTCAGCCAGTGGTTAAGGCCTCTGGGAGTTGCAATCCAGGAACATCTGGGGACCCACCGGTGGAGAAACCACTGGAATTAGGCAGCACAAAGACCGGGGAGAGTCTCTAACCCTAAACCTATCCCTCTCGGGGTCTCCGAGGCGGGTCCAACCAGCCTCTTCGGGAGGGAGAGCCAACGAGAGGCCGAAGGCAAAGGCAGGGCAGAGACTTGGAAAAGCCAACCAGCGTTGGGGGAAGACAGGCGCGACGCCCCAGTGGCCTTACCTGGAGGAGAGGAGGCGCAGGCCTGCAGCACAGTCTGCGAATGAAGGAGTTCGAGGGCCGTTTGGTTCTTCTTGGTTTTGCGCTCGGCCCCGGCCCCTTCCATCTTCTTGGGGCGCCCCCGCTTCCGTCCGGCCATCTTCCGCCCCCGCCGGCTCAGCTTCTTACGGGCTTTACACGGGGAAGGCTTTTTCGCTGGGTTGGCGCCGGGGGGTTTCTCGTCGTCAGCACCGAAATCCTTTTATTATTAATAATAATTTTTTTTGGGGGGGGGAAGGGGAAATACAAAAAGGCAGCAGAAAAGAGAAAGAGAATTAAGTTGGAGAAGAGAGCCGAGCGAGCGACGGACGAAGAATTTAGAGCAGTTGTTTCTCCACCGGTGGGGTCCCCAGAATATTCCTGGACTCCAACTCCCAGAAGCCTTCCTCACTAGCGCAGCTGGCCAGGATTTCTGGGAGTTGGAGTCCAGGAACATCTGGGGACCCCACCGGTGGAGAGCCAATCGGTTTAGAGCAGGCATGCCCAAACTTCGACAATCCTGATGTTTTGGACCCCAACGCCCAGAATTCCAAGCCTGTATTTCCAGTGGCAAAGGACTGTGGGAGTTGTGGTCCAAAACATCTGGAGGGCCGAAGTTTGGACATGCCTGGTTTACAGCTTAGGAGAGGGAGGCGCCTGAGGGGGGATAGGATTGAGACGTACAAAATAATGCAGGGCATGAGTCCAGTGGAGAGAGGGACGCTCTTCTCCCTCTCACAAAATACCAGAACTAGGGGACATCCACTCAAACTGAGGGCTGGGAGAGTGAGAACAGACAAAACATTTTTTCACCCAGCGTGTTGTTAGTCTGTGGAACTCCCTGCCACAGGAGGTGGGGATGGCGCCTGGCCTGGATGCCTTCAAAGGGGGATGGGACAGATTCCTGGAGGAAAAGTCCATCCCAGGTGACAAACCATGATGGAGATGTCTGTCATCACCAGGCTTAAAACCAGGGTCCTTTCAAGGGCCAGATGGAGGGGAGTGGACTATCAGGAGACAGAGATCTCGTCTCGGGCGCTCCCAGAGGCATCTGTTGGGGCCACTGTGAGATCTAGGAAGCTGGACGAGATGGGCCTTTGAGCCTGATCCAGCAGGGGCTCTTCTTAGGTCCGTGGGGAGTCTCAGGCTGTATCCTGCCAGGAAGGCAGAGGATGGGGAGTGACGGATGCTGCCACGCGGCGGGGCGACCGCAGGACGAGGCGTCTCCAAACCCTTCCGGCTCCGCAGTTTGTGGGGATTTCATACCCCGATAGCTCTAAACCCCAAGAAATGGGCAGAGCACAAAAGCGCACCTAGAGGAAGCTGAGGACCTGGATTTCCCAGAAACCCCCAGGGTCGAGCAGGCACCCAGTGCAGCTAAGCTGATGGTGATCGAAGCATAGGTCGGGATATCAGGATACATCTGCTCAGGACCAAGAGCTCCTTCCTGTTCTTATCAATAATCCCTCACTAGCTAGGCAGCATTTCCCCTCCCAGCCATGGAATGTATTTGCCATTGTGTACTTGTTTACTGTTATCAATAAATACAGACCTCTGGTCCCAGGCAGCTCAGAGAGAGCTCACACACACTCCCCCCCACACACACACACACAACACACACACAGTCTACAGCATACAGCATACACGCACGCCCGCAGCCCAGAGAGAGAGAGAGAGGCACAGAAATGCTGCCCGAGGACCAGATGATTGCACCCCGAAGCTGTGTCCCCGCGTAATCCGTAACGCAACAGCAGTTCTTTACGACTTTTTAAGGGCCGTTTGCGGGAAGGAAAAAAAAAACAAAGAGAGGGCGACGGAGGGCCGAACCCGCACCTTGTTCTCCTGGACTTTGGTCGGGGTGGTCGTGCTACTCTTGCTTTCGCGTTGCTGCCTCCGCCTCGCAGCCTCTTGTTCTTCCTTGAAAGAGGAGAGCAAACAGGAGGGTGGAACCAAGGGGGAAAAGAGGAGGCGGGAGATTAAAACTCTTTCCCCCCCACCAACAAGGAGGCACCGGGGAAAATGGGACACACACACCCCCCCCGCAGCAAGACCACCGGGAGGCAACGGGGTTCGAGGGCGATGGGCGGGCCCGCCGGCGTTAAACCGCCGGCCGTCCTGGACCCGCCGCGACTCTGATCGTGAAGACGCGCAAGAGGCGAGGGGGCGGGTGAACCCAGGCCCCCAGGGGAACCCGCTTGGGTTCGGATTCGGCCGACGGGAGTCCTCCTCCGCTTACCCTGAGTTTTGGATTCTTGAGACTAGAGAAGTAGTTTTCAAGCTAAGGGGGAAGAAGACAAGATGGAAGGGGATTATTAGCGGCCAGAGTGGCTTCCTCCCACCCCCCCAATCATCCTGATTTCCCTCCCCGGAACTTCCTCCGTTTTGTCAGCATTCTTCTTCAAGTGCGGAGGTTCAGAGCAGGACACAGGGCTCCAGAGGGGGCTGAAACTTTGGCTTTCGGGCTGGGCATGCCTGCCACAAAACACCGGCTGTTCATTAGGGACTCGTTTTGTGATTAGGAACTCATTGTGTGCCTCACAAAGTGGGACTTTCGGGAGGGGGGCTAACAGGGGCCGAGAACGGGGGTTCCTATTCAAAGCACCCTGCAGTGCCAGGACTTACTATGGTTCGGTCGATAGTATGCAGGTAGTAAGAAACGGGTTTCCCGGTCCAGGAGACGGATCCTTTCAGTGGCGAGAGTTCTACGACGCGCATGATCGTACCAATATCTTGGGGGGGGGGGGGGACGAAAGGATAGCGGGAAAGAAAATTGTTTGTTTTCAAAAGAAAAAAAAGGGGGGGAGAACTGAACCCAGCTTTCATATATGAAATGTTGATCTCCCCAGCTAATATAGACTGCGGGTCCGGATGGCTTAATTGGATTTTGTTGGATTTTAAAATATTGCAAGCCGCCCAGAGACCTTCAGGTAGTGTGGACAAGCATGTACGTTGAATAAACAAACCAACCAACAAGCTAACTAACTGAAACAGACACGGATCACAAGCAAAGAGCAAAACACCTTCTTGTGTTCAGATTTTTTTTTTTAAAACAGCATTTCTTTAAAGGATGCCTCTTAAAAACCCCTTCCACGGCTAAACTTCCAACACATGTGGAGGCTGAGGGGTTTCCTTTTTTAAAACCAGTGTTGATGCTCACAAAGTCCCCCACTGCAACGATGCTGAATTCGTTTATTCATTTAGGTAGGTAGGTAGGTAGGTAGGTAGGTAGGTAGGTAGATAGATAGGATAGATAGATAGATAGATAGATAGATAGATAGATAGATAGATAGATAGATAGATAGATAGATAGATAGATAGATTTGAAGGAGGGAAGAAAAAGAAGGAAGGAATGAAGGAAGGGATAGATAGATAGATAGATAGATAGATAGATAGATAGATAGATAGATAGATAGATAGATAGATAGATAGATAGATAGATAGATAGATAGATAGATAGACAG